>JAAZQE010000595.1:0-18760 GCA_013620735.1 Clavariopsis aquatica
CTCCCTCTACTCTCTCTATACACGCCAAGCTAACAAAAAGAACCAGCGGCCCTTTCCCCACGGAGCAACTCAACGAAATAGGCGAAAAGCTCCAAAAAGTAGGCCACGAAGTCGGCGTAACAACAGGCCGCAAACGACGCTGCGGCTGGCTCGACCTCGTCGTCGTCAAGCACTCGCACGCCGTCAACGACTACACATGCTTCAACCTGACCAAGCTCGACGTGCTCGACGACTTTGACGAATTGAAGGTCGCCACGTCCTACTCGCACAACGGCCAAACACTCGAATCCTTCCCCGCGAATCCCGAAACCCTGACCCAACTCCAAGTGCACTACGAGACCCTGCCCGGCTGGAAGAAGCCCACCACGGGCGCAAAAAGCTTCTACGATTTGCCCGTCGAGGCCCGCAACTACGTCGAGTTCATTGAAACTTTTACCGGCGTGAAGGTGAAGTGGATCGGCGTGGGACCGAATAGGGAGCATATGATTGCTAGGTAACAACAATCTTGGATTCAAAATACAAGGGAGTAGGGGTTGGGAGGAGGGTGCGGAGAGTGAAATCAATCGATTCTTTGAACGTGTACGCTTGGTTCTTGTACTTGTCTTGTGCACGGGCTCCAGGCCTGGAAAAGGAGGCTGTCTTATCGCCGTGCTTGCTTGCTTGCGTGAAGGGGAAACACGAGAGAGAGAGAGAGGAAAGGATAGAGTATTAGACGATACATTCTGTCTCTTAGCTGGTTGGCGCTATGTGCATGTGCCGACGTGACAGTTGCACACTCATGGTGAAATCTTTTTTTTTTAATTTTTTTGGTTTTGCATACTTGTCGACATTGTACCGTGACTTGTTGGGGACGTAGTCTTGGATCCTTGGAACAGAATGAGACAAGAAGATGGACAGATGGATAGAGGGGGAGACAAGTGGGAGGAGGGAGGGATTGTAATAAAAGGCAAACAATAGATGTTTGCTAGCTATGATCCGGCGAAACATGTTCGCACCTCCATTTAACGTTATTCATCTTTCAACATGATAGTAAAGTGGGCAACATGATGGAGTTGACTTGTTTTTCAACTATGCTCATGTTGAACTAGTTTATCTTCCAATGCCATAGCTTTCTATGGCCCCGTTGTGGCCAAGTAAGCCTCCAACTTCATCAGCATCATCTCCACGGGGACAGTATGCCTTCCGCTTCTCACCACGAGGCACTTGTCGTCCTTGAATCTCGAGTCCGCAATCAACTCGCTCGCCTTTTGCTCGCCTAGCAAATCCCGCAGACTGTACACGGCAACTTTTCTACCCCGCCAGATCGTCGTCTTGAAATCTAGCGGAGGAAACCGAATTCTCGGCCGTAATTGCGGGACCAGAGGTCTACGATACCACACCGGAGGAGAGTGGGTAGCGCCTTGCTTCACGTGCGGGTCAGTTTTGTCCACGTATCTGGCGGCCCAATAATCGCCCTCTTTTTCGACGGTCTTCAAGATTGTGCGGGCCTGCTCTTGTATATCGTCTGCGGGCGTTCTCAGCGTGTCAAAGTACAGCACACACGATACACGATCCACCTCGTCGATATCCACGGTCCTCGGACTCGCGCACGGGACGAAATGTCTCGCCCTAAAATACCATTTCAACTGAATCAGCAGCTGCTTCCGCAGCAGCTCAAGAATAAGGTCGGCCATATCTTCCCTCCAAACCAGTTTAGACACTTTGCTTCCGAGCTTCTCCGTGAAGCGGGCGTAAATGCCATTTTTCCAGTTGCTCTTCTTGCCCAGCTGGTCGGCGACGAGTCTTCGACCGAGGAAGCGGAAGGGAACACCGAGGTGCGTGTCTGGCGTGGTCAGGCTCACAGGGAGGAGCCATGGATCCAAGGTCGAGGGGTGTGGGCGCGGATGCAGTGATATAAGAAAGGCCGAGGGAAAAAGTAGAAACGTGCTTCGGCATTGACGGACGGGGGATGCAAGGGCATGTGCTGTATATTCTTGTTATTTATATTGATAAACGCAGAGGATGAATGACAAATGAACCTACCATACGGATTCTCCCAGAGCTTCTTTTGAAACGGAGTGAAGTTCTCTACGCAGGGTTGTGCCTTGGGCTGTTGCCAGCGAGCCCGTTCTTGGAGCACGACCGGATCGAGAACTGGCGGGAGTGGGAGTGGCTTAGATGTTCCGTCCTTGCGGACACGGAAGCTTTTGTGGTCATCGTGGTGGAGGGGTCCGAGGGTCTCGCTGGTGGGTGCCCAGGTAGAATATAGATGGCCTGTGGTATGAATTGAATATTTAGAAAAACCTGCGCATGGTTTCAAACGTATTATTAGTCTGCCTGGCATCAGTGGGAGGATTGAAACATGATTGTGGGGTGCAGAGATAATTGTGGTGAAGTGCCTGAAAGTTCGCAAGAGCGGACTTCCTAGCGCCTTGGCCCCGACCCATAGCTTCAACTCCAGATTCAATTCCCACTTGCGCCATTGATATTTCAAAGATCATGGCCTCACTACTAAGAAGAGCCGCGAGGCCAATTCTCTCCGCAGGGCCATGTAGAAGCGGACTTCGGCTATCGTCTTCAAGAACCTTTCCGCCGAAAGCTGTGCTTCAGAATGCGCCACAGTCATGGTCGCCCACACCCTACGTGACAGAGACAGTCGTACGTCGTTGCTCCAAGCTCTCCAGTCCTCGCTGACCAAGTAGGGCGGCGGGTGGCACACTTGTAGATATACCCAACCCACTACCACGCACAAAGAACTGCATTGACTCGCAACTCAGACGACATCTACTCTCGGCTCCTCAAGGAGCGCATAATCTGCCTCAACGGCACTGTCGACGAACAAACCTCGGCCAACATAGTCGCCCAGCTGCTCTTCCTCGAGGCCGACAACCCGGAGAAACCCCTCTCCTTGTATATAAATTCTCCAGGCGGATCCGTGTCCGCCGGTCTTGCAATCTATGATACTATGAACTATATCCGCTGCCCAGTGACAACGATATGCATGGGTCAAGCCGCGTCCATGGGCTCACTGCTACTCTGCGGTGGCGCTGAGGGCAACAGATTCATTCTGCCGCACTCGCGCGTCATGATCCACCAACCAAGTGGCGGGTATTCGGGTCAAGCGACGGACATCGCCATCCATGCCAAGGAGATATTGAGGGTCAGGGATAAGCTGAATCGAATCTATCAACGGCATTTGACGAAGCACAAGACGCTTGAGGAAATTGAGCTGCTTATGGAAAGGGACCTGTATATGGATGCCGAGGAAGCATTGGAGTTTGGGCTTGTGGATCGGATTCTGGAAAAGAGGGAGATGGAGAGTGACGGCAAAGAGTAGGATTGGTCAAGATTTATGGGCTACTCGTAGTTCCCACGTAATACTACATAGATGCATTATGCGACCAATAGCTTATTTTCCCATTTCCATTGAAAGTATTTTCACCATGGTCAAATAGTCTTCTCATTCTCAGACACTGTCAACGAGGCCTCGAGACCCCTGTGATCATTGACAACTGCCCTCTAAATGAACGTCAAGCTACTACCAAGCCAACACCAACATATTTACAGAGCAGGGCACTAGCATTATCCCTGAAGTCTTGGAATTCTGACACAGAATTTTTCGCTCCTGGACTTTTTCCAAGAAAGTCCTGGCTCTATTAATGACAATATGTGTGGAGATATTAGCTCGACCATGTTGCAAAGAACAACATATTGGTTCTTCTACATGAATTCATTAAATCATGGCGACAGTACTCACCTCGCATCCTGGAATAAAAGAAAATCAACAATGAAACAATGCTCAGGTCTTGAGATTTCATAAATCCTGGAGGCAGTGGTTAATAAGTCTAATTCTAGACTTGTGGGAGCGGTGAGCAGACTTTGGATGAAATAGGGATTTTCCTGGTAGAAGACATGCTACGTTAGAGATGTTAGCTTAGACGATTAGGTCTACCCCGTAACAGGAAATAGTATCCACCCTAAAGTCAATATCACCATATGGATAGTATTAATAAGTTCTCATTACGAGAGGTCACAAGTTGGCGAGGTGGGATGGAAGCGTAGACCAAATGTGATACGAAATGTATATGCCACGGATGTTGTCGATTCATGTCCAAAGTTTGGCGGTGAAGCGTGAACTTGCCGTGGGGCGAAGTATCCAAAATATGCAAAGCCGACCGAAATCGGACTCTAGAGTAACCAAAATGCGGAACCAAATGGCAGAAACATAACCACCCGAAATGCTCTGCGTCCATGCCCGTGGACGCACGTTCTAAAAAAAAAACACACCCTATTCGAAAGCACGCATCTTCTGTCCCATACTGTAGTTAATCATAGTCCTATTCGGATTCTCCTTCGCGGCATCTCTCTCCCCAATCATACTCGGTGTGATGCCTCTGATGGGTAAACTTGCAGCCACACTTCCAGCACCATACTGTACATTCCCGCTGAACAGGTTGTCATACTGGTTGGACAGTATCGAGTCCTTGCGTCCAGATTTGGACTTGGCGGGGCGGACAGTACTGGCGTCACTAGGCTCCGACATGACATTTGAGCGGGCGGAGTGCTCTTCGACGATGTCCCATTCTTTGCTGAGAGGAGACGATGAATCGTGATGGGAGCGCTTGGAGTGCGAGTGTTTGGACTTGCTACTGTGCCTCGACGAGCTACTGTGTCTGCTTACTTCGGACCCGCCTGATCGGGACTTGCTGCTGCTCTTGTGGCTACGGTGACTACGGCGAGATGATGAACCCGCATTGGAGATACTGTCGCTGGGTGCCACGGTGTCAGCGTCATGGTCTTTCCAGTCGAAATCAAAGTCCTCAATAAGATCGTCATCTAGGGGTTCAGGGTCCCGGCCCAATATGCTGCCGATGACTGACTGTGCTTTTGTTGCTGCTGGTGGGGGTGAGGGAGCACGGCTACGACTCTTGCTTGTGTGCTTCGAGTGCGAACTATGTTTTGAGACGTGAGAATGTGTCGACTTGGCTTTCGATTTGCTAGAGTGATGCGAATAAACGCTACCCTCGCTACTTCGGCGCGTAGGCTGATCCGCTACGAACGAAGAAATCAGTGAGCTTGGGGCAACACTTTGGACTTTCGAGACCGTGCTCTTCGCCTTTGGCGCGGCAGACATCTCAGGGTCCGTAAACGAGCGCTGGGCGGTGAACTGTGTCCGTGATGGGGCGACTGAATACGCTGGAACGTACTCGATTGCTTGGCGCTCCACATGAGTGGGTGCAACTGATGTGTACGCTGGCGGTGAATATGAGGTGCGCGGCGCGGGCTCAATGGCTCGCTGGGCGTAGACGCTACGTGCTTGTGATGTCGTGTAATAAGACTCGGCGTCGTTGATATTGCGGTGTACTGACTTTGGCGGAGCATCTTGAATCGAGAGCCTGGGCTGGTCGTTGGCTTGAGCCGTTACGGCTGCTATTTGCGCCTTGGCTTCCTGGAAGGCGATGAACTCGGCCTCTTTCTTCGCGCTGTCTTGCTCACTCCTGCACATGGCATAAGCGACGGCCGCGCCAGCTGCAGCGCCAAGAAGAGTCCCGATGATCGTTTTGGCAGCTCCATCTCCATTCGAGGTCGAAGCCTGAGGAACTGCGACCGGATTGGATACACTACGAACCATGGTGGCAGCCATCGAGGCTACAGAGGGTGTCTTCGAGGCCACCGAAAATGCCTTGGAGGCGACCGAAGCAGGTGGGGCAATAGCCTGTCTCGATGCGGACTGAGAAGTGCGAGCACTGGCAACAGTCCTATCGTCGCGGTAGGACTCTGCGATACTTCTCTGCCACTTAATGACTCTGCTATGTTGGATCACCGTTCCATCATCTCTCACATCAGGTTCATTTCTGAACACAACCTCGATACTATTCCCATCAAAGTCTAGGATAGCTGCGTTGAAATGGTCATTGTCGTCGCTGCGCGAGGCAGGAGAGCCATTTGGTCGGCCGCCAGCATTCAACGCAGCAGCGTAGAAGTCTCGAACTGCAGTCCTGCTGGTGGCGGTGAAGGCGATATGTGCGGCCCCGGCTTTTACGCTACGTCTATGGTCAATTGGTTGCTTCTTCACGCGTAATGAGGCATATTTACCCAGGCGTTTCCTGACACAGGAAAAAGTCCGCGTCATTGATCCCAAGGCCAATTTGATTGCCCTGCTCGCCGATATACCTGTATCCGAGGGGCTGAAGAGCAGACAGAAAGAATGAACAAGAAGTTGGTAGATGGGATACGGTGAGACCAATGTGCGAGACGGGCATTATGTCGAGATGGCTGTCAAAGGGTGCGAATGAGCGAACGAAAGTAAAAATCAAGGGACTGGAAAACTAGAACCAACGGGTGTGTGCGTGCACGAGGATGTACACACGAGTCTTGAGGCGCAATAGAGTTGATGGGGTTGGGGTACGATCACGGTACGAAGTGGGAGGTTTATATGTCGACCATGACCGCCGAGGGCGTCTGGGCTCGTGGTGAATGGATTAGTAAGGCCACCCATACCGCCGCGGGAAAGATGTCTCTAGACCGCCCCACTGATCTCGTTGGCGTTCAGGGAGTCCGTTGTCAGACTACGTCCTCGTGCTGCCACATGTCCAGCATATGCAGCTAAGGTGCTGGCGAATGCGCGTGAAGCGGATTGGCCCTTCCATCGGCCCGGGTCCGCGAGATGATCTGGGCGGCTCTCGCCTCACATTGCAACGTCCACCCGGAACAACCCTCACTTTCGAACTTGACCGCAAGGCACGTTGCGGCCGACAAACTTGCCTTTCTGGACCAGCCACATACCGCTCATTCTGCAAGAGCAATGTAAAATCACGCCCGTGCCGCGCAGAGTGATATCGTGACACGAGACAATACGCTGAGGTTCAGGCCGAAGATAGCCTCACTCGAGCCGTGGTGCTTTTCATAGGAACAGGAACAGGAACAGGAACCACAATCCGAGCACGACTCGTGGAGTGATTTTCCAAGTACCTGAGACGTTAGCAAGAAGACTAGCTTGTTAACTGCAAGCAATATCATCCACCTCCGCTGTATGCGCTGGTAGGCAATGTCCTCTCGTGCAAGGCCCGCTCTAGTGGTCCCGCTCTCGTGGTCCCGCAAAGCCCAGTTAGTCACCATAAATGTGTAGTCCATGTGGAACTATGGAGCCGGCTGTTTGAATCCAACTAGTGAGCGCACAGCTCTTGATTTGATTGGCATCTAAAGGCTGGCATCAAGCCTGCATGGATCCAAATCACAAACCCGGCTACCTAAACTACAACATAAATCCACGTGCGAAACAAGCTAGCGGAGGGGAGCACACTTTGGCTGCTCTCTCCACTGCTAGTCGCTTCGCAGTGTGTAGAACACTTCCAAAATCAGGCATAGTGCATCCGCCAGAAGCCAAAGAATAGAGAGACAGGAGAGGTGGAGCAAGTTGATTGCTCCACGGGGTTCTTCAAATGAAGAAATGTTGAGGACGTTGAAGCCTTGTAATTTTTTTGTTGTAAAAAAATGAAGACTCGCACAAATCGCTCAAAACATGCAGTGCAAACACGTCAACTTTTGATGTTGGTATCTCAAGTCTGAACGTGTTTCCTGCAGAAACATTCACTCCCATGCTTCAGTCCTCCGTCGTGTCCTCGGAAGGGTTTCCGGTTTGTCAGTAGCGTCTTGGGCGAGCCAAGGTGCGTGGCTGGAGAGGATAGGCCGAATTTGGCCAGACTGATTAGATGATCCCCCATACGTCTTCAGCCGCATGACAGAATTTACTGCATGCAACGCTGGCACTGAGGCTCCAGTTGCTGATACTGATGGAATCGTCCTTGAGGTGATCTGCGAAATCGTCGTTGCCCTTGGCCATAGCCCCAATGAAAACTGCAATGCTTTCGTTCTTATTCAAGCCATGAATGTAATCTCGTACGCTAACCACCTCAGCCTCAAAGCTGAGGGTGATTTTCCGGCAATTCGGAGGAAGGTGGTCAGTGATTGGATTCTTGATGACCTCAATGAGCTTTTCCTGGGATGTAGTTGAGCGAATCTGATGTCGGTGGAGAAGTTGGACCATCAATCCAGCAAATCGCTTAAATGTACGTGGAATTCGGACGGTCGGGCTGACCTTGATCAGCACATTTTTGGCGGTCTGGATGTAGATCTGAAGTTTGCCGGCCTTGTTGATGGGTGAATCGAGCAAGGTAAGCAGGCACTGGGTTATTGGTGTTAATTGGTCAGTCGAAAAAGATTGACAAATGTACGCACCTGGTGCGTTATATCAGGCCGTGCCTCACTAATATCTCGACCCATCTTCCTCATGACACCGATATGATCGTCGCTGTTGAGCAAGTTGTATTTTTCCTCTTTGCCTCCAGGACCTCTACCAGAGCCAACTGTAGCTTTATATGTTTCGAGAGTCGCATTGCAGAGTATGACAATAAGGCGTTGAGAATCTTTGTCGTTACTGGGTATCGGAACATGTTGCTCAGCAACAAGCTTTGGGAGATCAGGTGGTGGGAGAGACTGGGTTCCTATTGTACCAGGCATGTTGTAAGTATTGAGCAAGTATTGAAGAAGAGGTATAGAATGAGGGAGATACAGGCTGAAGGGCAGATACGACGGAACTGGGTAGAGTGGGCTTCCCTTGTGGCCGGAGTTGGGTCACAGCCCCGGAGTATCTAAAGGGCAATGGAGGATGAGAACTTACTTATCCTTTTCTTGCCCCTCTCGGGAGAGTCTCGGGTCGACTTTCGTTCCGTATCATTCTCAATTTTTGTCGCGGGCACTTGCAGTCCACCCATGTTTGCTATATACTGTGAAGAGGTGAGCAGCGCTGTCGTGTATACCTAAATAGCACAAGAGAGAGAATATCGGGAAATCTGTGTTAGTCCAAGTTTCACAAGGCGTGTAAGGGATGTTCAGAGGTTCTTTGTGGGAAATCGTTGGGACGTGGAAGTTCGGTGAAGGGTTTTTCGCTACCAAAGCCTATTCCAAGAAAGGGTCCGAAAAGGTCCGAATGGACTATTGTCCGATCACTTGGCATCACGTGACAAGAGAGTATTACTCCGAAGTCCTGGCCCAATAATGCTCAACAGAGGAGAGGCGAGTGCATCCTCTCATCATTTGAATTGGCTATTCTTAGCTTGCAGCTGTTATCATGAATTCTATTTCCCTTAATGGGGGCTTGCCATGATGTCAAGCCGAGTTTATGCGTAAGGAATCGCCGTGACCGATGATTCTCGGATGTGGAGCACGTCTAGGGCAAGTAAATCATCACGATGTAGAGTACACAGCATGGTAGGTTTCTTGGTATAAAAATCTAGCATTTCAGTTCTGCCTTGAATCCTAAGACTATCTTATCAACTTTTAACGAAGGAATTGGCCTTCATTCCGACCTTGCTCGCGAGTTACACCGAAGTTTGCCGGGCCTTTTTTTTTCTTGCAACTGGCGCTCGCTATGACCCTAATAAACAGCTCTCCATACAGCTTACCGCTGCAAGGCAAAGTAGCTATCGTGACTGGTTCGTCACGAGGCATCGGAGCAAGCTTGGCGTTAGAGTTGGCGCGGAGGGGTGCGCACGCAAGTCAATAGTCCCCAAAAGCAACACAGCGAGCTGACTGTACCAGGTGACCATTGTCTATACCTCGCCTGGGAGTGAGATGCTGGCGAATAATGTGATGGCCACAATAGCATCTTTGAATAACGGAAGCCAGTCAATTGCTGTGCAAGCAGACCTTGGCCAAGTCGATGCCGGGGAGAGGATTGTTACGGCGACGTTGGAAGCCTTTGGCCTAATTGATATTTTGGTCAACAATGCTGGAGTCATGTTCGACAAGTCTATCACCGACACCACAGCCGAAGACTATGCTGCCACCTTCGACGTTAACGTCCGAGGACCCCTCCTCATGACGAAAGCGGTCATACCGCATTTGAGAAAGCCGGGAAGAATCATAAATGTTTCGTCAGTTGGAGCACGGTGTGGCTTTGAGAAATTGGCACTCTACTCGGCATCGAAAGCGGGGCTAGAAGGGTTGACTCGAGGCTTGGCCGCTGAGCTTGGAGGCGATGGAACTACAGTTAACGCCGTGGAGCCGGGTCCAACAAAGAGTAACATGATGGATCATGTTCCCAAGGAGATTGTTGCGTTGCAGCTGAAGTCAACCCCTGTGCAACATCGCCACGGCACGGCGGATGACATTGCGCAAGTAGTGGCCTTTTTGGCGGGAGAAGAGTCTAGGTGGATATCGGGACAGACGATATCCGCCAGTGGTGGCTACTTGATGCTGTAGAATGAGTTCTCGATGCCGATTGTGTTTCTTGGTCGTTTCCCGAGATCGGTTTCCTTGCTCTGGTCTAGACTCCAAGACTGCAGATGTTTGATAGAACCTAGAATAGGGAATGGAAAAGAAAGTGCCGAGCAGCATGCATGGCAAAGATTATGAGACGAGAAACACGAGAGAAACAGATGAACTGTCAGGATTGTGTCATTGGGCAGCTCTGTCTCTGGACGTGCGCCGTGTTCAGCGCCCCAGCGTCTGCATTTGCTGGGCAGCTGGGCTTCTGGTCTGCTGGACTACTGGACTGCTGGATTGCTGGACTGCCATGCCGTTGGCTTGTGCCAGCAGAGTCTTGGAGGATAGAGCCGCCGGGCGTGGAGTCATCGCAGCCGGGATGCTCACACGACGGGTATGCGTGCCGGGCTGTCAGCCCATCCTCGCACAACACCAGACGAGAAACATCGACAACGAGTCAATCGGCATCGGGGTCGGCATCGACATCACCGCCGTGGTAGCATGCGATTGTGTGGACATAAGAGACGCCGGAGGCCAGTGGGGACCGGCCAGGGCGAGGTCCAAGCCTCCCAAGCGCCCTCTCAAACCCCAAGTGGTTTGGGACCAGGGGCGCGAGACACGCCTCAAACGTCGCGCACTGGACTCTACGCCCACTGTCTAGCCAGAAAGCAAATGCGCCACCGCCTGTCGCGTTTCAGGGCTCCGCTATTGCACCCGCCTATGCTGCTCTGGGCCTCGCCGTGCTCCTATTTGCTGTGCTGGCCCGCTGCGCGGCTCTGGGCGCCGCATGTTGCCCCTGCGAACCGCCTCCAGAGTCCGCCCATTTCCTCCTGTCACAGCTTTTCACGCGTGAACGCTAGAAGGTCGTACGATACTTGCGGCTTCTGCTACCTTCTTGCTACTCGCCGTTGAGCTCAGGTTCTTACTCCACGCGTCCCTGTCTGGTACCCGCATGGCGCTGCAATAATACACCAGCATCCCCCACCCCCATCTCTTCAGCCCTTTGCGCAGTGCATGTTGCTTATAGTCTTTGTTTCCCCTTCAAGAGCCTCCGTTTTCATGCCGGTGACTCTTTAACCGGTCGCGAAGAATTCCCCTCCCTATCCCTTCTATTCTTCAGTGCGGGCACAGCTGTGAGTTTGTCTCCACCATTGCCGTGCGGTGGCGCCCCTCGTTTTTTAGACTAATCGTCGTGTAGATATTCTGGTCACTCATTGAACCCTCTCTTATACTTTGGCCACTTTCAGCAGGCTCTGAAGATCGGCTCTATCTAATACGGAGCCCCTCGTCGCTCTACAACCATGTCTTCCAGTCTCACAGGCCGCGAGCGGTCAAGATGGCCGCCCCTCACTCGTATGCTCATGTCGGGTGAGATGTCTGAAGAACGCCCCCGACAACTCTACCTAAAGGAGAAGATCGACATCTGGATGGTGAATGAGGGATACAGAAGATTGTACGTGGGAACACTAGAATCGCGTTATTCGGAACTGACTGTGTTAGATTTGTCCTTACCTTCTTCATATTGCATCTCATGGTCTTCATATTTGGTATGATGAACTATGGTCTGACAGTATGTCTCATTCCTCAGCTCCTCATGCACACTGCTTAACTTGCCTAGGAAAAATCCACCGGCTCGCGACAAACGTTCGGAATCACATTCCCCATCGCACGTTCGGCTGCGCTTGTCCTCCATGTCGACGTGGCACTTATCCTCTTTCCTGTATGCAGGAACCTAATTTCCATGGTCCGCCGAACCCCATTGAACGGCATCATCCCCTTCGACAAGAATATCACCTTCCACAAGCTTGTTGCTTGGTCCATCGTCTTCTTCTCCTGGGTACACACCATGGCGCATTGGGTCAACTTGGCAAAGTTCGCGGGGGTCAATAAACTGGGGTTCAAGGGATTTCTCGCTGCCAACTTCTTGACTGGACCAGGATGGACCGGATATGTCATGTTGGTTGCATTGATGTTGATTGCGGTCACTGCGATGGAGAAATTCCGACGTGCCAACTTCGAGCGATTCTGGTATACTCACCACCTTTTCATTGTGTTCTTCATCTTCTGGTCTATCCATGGAGCCTTCTGTATGATCAAGCCCGACTTTGCGCCATTCTGCGACGGTATCGGTGTTTTCTGGGAGTACTGGATGTACGGTGGATTTGCCTATCTAGCGGAGAGGACCTCTCGTGAAATCCGAGGACGTCACAAGACCTATATCTCAAAAGTTGTCCAGCATCCTAGCAACGTTGTGGAGGTTCAAATCAAGAAAGAACACACCAAGACTCAGGCAGGACAGGTAAGCTTAAATTTCCTCGCTAACATGGGAGCCGAAGCAGCTAACATTTCCAGTACATTTTCCTTTGCTGTCCCGAGGTTTCCATCTGGCAATATCATCCTTTCACGCTCACTAGCGCACCGGAAGAAGACTACATCTCCGTACATATTCGAATGGTTGGTAACTTCACCAAAGCTTTCGGAAAAGCTCTCGGATGTAATTTGGAGAAAGGAGGCGGCAAAGGCGAAAAGGACAGCAACGAGGTTGCTCTTCGACAAATCCTTCCCCGAGTCTACATTGACGGACCATTCGGTTCCGCATCCGAGGACGTGTTCAAATTCGAAATCGCTGTGTTGTGTGGTGCTGGTATTGGTGTTACACCTTTCGCCTCTATCTTGAAGAGTATCTGGTATAGGATGAACTACCCGCAAGGACGGACGCGGCTGCGAAAAGTCTACTTCTTCTGGATTTGCAGAGATTTCGGGTCCTTCGAGTGGTTCAGATCATTGCTACTGGCTATTGAGGCACAGGATCTTGACGACCACATCGAGATTCATACAGTAAGTTGCGCGACTCTGGATATTCCTTCGATATACGAAACTAACAATACCCAGTACCTCACTGCAAAGATCAAGGCTGACGACGCAACCAACATCATGATCAACGATGCCAACGCCGAGCAGGATGCCATTACTGGTCTGCGAGCGCCCACTAACTTCGGTCGTCCCAACTGGGATATGATCTTCAAGTCTATCCGCAAGATCCACTCTCCCGCTGAAGCCGGAGTATTTTTCTGCGGCCCCGCTGTTCTGGGCTCGCAACTTCACATCAAGTGCAACATGTATTCTGAACCGGGATTCAACTTTGTGTGGGGCAAGGAGAATTTCTAAGCTTTATCATATCATTCATAGATGAGCTAGGCGGTGGTAGTGGTAGAATTGACATTTCGTTGTCACCCCGGTACATATTTTCGACTCTTCGCAATTCTCCGTCAGCCACTTCACGGGCTCTTTTCACGGTGGATCTTATTTTGTAGCGCTTCTAGCTGCGTGCGGCTGGGCTGATTATTCGCAATGGATGGATTAATACGATACCTACTCTAGAAACTATGTAGACACAATTTTCAAAAAAAAAAAATGAAGCACACCCAATCAGGCATGTCCCAACCTCCTCAATTCTTTAGGCGCTCCCCAATTTCCACTCGGAAATAAAATAAGGCAAAAACACGCCACTTTTCCTCATGCCCTTTAGCCACTCAAACGTCTCCCGTCGCCGGCGACGATCCTTCGGGTATTCTCGCCGCTTGGTACTGCTCACATCAAACGTGAGGGTTCGCAGGTTCCGTGCGTACATGACCCATGGGCTAGCTTCTTAGGGTTAGGTAGACAGATGCATGGCTTCCGGTCGGATGGTCAAGCTTCGCGTGTTTGGGAGCCAAGAGGCGTGTTTGGGAGGCCAAGATTGTGGAACCGGTAGTCGGGGCTTGGAGCAAGGAGGACTGCTACTTTGGGATGGAGAGAGATAGGCAGTTTGAGGTGGTGATTATGGTGTGTCGTTGCGCGGTTGGGTGATAGGCTGGGAATGCTTGGAACACTGCAGTATGATAGGGCTGACGTACACCTTGTATTTCAGGCAACGTTTTGGTGTTCTAGGTTGATGGTGGAAAGCGGGTTTGGACCACGTCATGGGTTTGAAGGAGATGGTTTCGCCATACGTGTTTCTGTCCTTGGTGGAACGACGTTTGTTACCAGTTGCTTGAGCAATTGTAGTGTGATATGTGTCCTAGAATAGTTTCTCTTGATACTCGGGAAGAAGGCACCAGAAAACTCGGAGTGTTACAGTTGGGCATCTTCCGTAGTGGGCCATTTCCCTTGTGTGCCTTTCCATCCCATGGAATGCCAGTCGTTCAAGAGAACTATTTCCGCTATCTCCTTGACTCCTGGGGCTATCGCTTCACCGGCACTGAAATCGTGGGCACCTAATTAGTCAGTCATCTGGATCACGGTATCGAAGAGAGAGTCCTATTACCTATTACCCATATATTCTTCATCTCGGCAAAGGCCCTCGTGCGCGCTATGGTATCAATTGCTTGCCCTGGATCTGCATGCATAGACTCCCTTGAAAATGGAGGACGAGCTGTTCTCCTCGGTTCTTGAAGGAGTGCCGGATGATGGTAGCAATCGCCAGCCAACAACACAAAGTCATCATCACCTGTCCTTGTTTTGACTCGTATCAACATCATTTGATGGCCCGCTGAGTGCCCGGGGGCATCAATAAGGTATGCTGATCCATCTGTAAAGACATCAAACCCGCGATCAAAAACCCCCAACCCTATCCACCCCTCACCCCCTGGTGTTTTCAGTCTAACAGCTTCATATAGTCCCTTCTTCTTTGCCTGCTCAACTTTTCCCTCCCTCCTGTCCCCTGCCTTCTTCAGAATTTCATCAGATACGTAAGCCTCGACGATCTTCCTACTCCCATCTGTAGGCAGTGTCTCTGTCAGAGTGACCCCCTCCGGATCCACCGGATACCCAGGTCTCGCATACGTACAGCAGGTGGGGCCGACCCATAGCTCTGCGTTTTCAAAGCCGGCTTTTGCTCCATCACCGACGTGATCAAAGTGCATGTGCGAGAAGATCACGGCTTTAACATTCTCAGGCTGTTGGTCTGGCGTCCCATGCTGTTTCAGGATATCCGATGGAGAGACCGGCGTGCATGTGAATTGTGGGAGGACATACTTTTTGAGAAATGGAGGAAGATTTTCGAGGTCTTTGCGCATACCCAGGTCAAAAATGTAGTGGTTTTGGGTTGGGATGTGGACAATGAGGAAGACGTAATCGGGAACGTAGAAGTTCGTTTTCTCAACTTGGCAGCTCTCCGAGGGTATGGAACCATTGTCTCTGTCGGGGCCTGGGAGAAGGACCATATCCTCTGGAATAGTGAGCCCCCCGGCTTGCAAGAGGTAAACCTTACATGTGGCATTTGATGGTGACGATGGTATTGGGTGCCATATCTTTGGAGTTGAGGGATTAACAGCAGCCATGTTGGAGTTTTTGTGGCCTATTCAATTGCGGAATAACCAACTTTGATGTTAAAAAATGAAACCTTCGGATTTGCCGAGTAGAATACTACTGTATCGTCAGACGAAAAGGATAAGATCTAATTATGACGTCGGCCCAGATACGGTCACGGTTGATAGGAAGTGGATGGAATTTGTGGCCACCCACAATTGACAACTCACAAGGAACATCTAACCTCTCCCTCAAGCAAAATATTCATGCGAAGTTCGATTGATGCGATACAGAAGCTTGGACAAACCATTCTCCCGAGATATGGGTGGGGAAAAATTAGCGTAACATCCCGTCGTTACCGGTACCGCATTACGCTAGGGCCGCCTTTTTATACTTCTCTTTCCTCTCCATCTCAATATCACCCTCGTCGAAAATTATGGGGTAAGAGTATTTTAGTGCCAGCATACCTGTATAGTTAAATCTGTCTGTTGCATGGTCATCTTGAATAAAGCGGCTTTGCAACTTTAATCATTATTTGGTGGGTTCCTTCGCTAGTTGACATCTTTGTTCCTTCTGTTTGGGAAAATTATTTCACAATATCTTCCAAAAATGGAGACCTGTGTGGCGGCTAAAATAATAATCGAAGGAAAAGGAGACTTCCCCCCATCATCAAGTACTGCTTATTTTAGCACCCGTATATGCGATATCAAAGTCCATTCCGTATGAATGCCGACACAACGATAGGACTTATGATACATTAATGACACCACAAAAGGAATACTGTATTGTGAAAATCTAGAACCTCTAGGACCCTGGAGCTGACGATGAATCTTAACCAGCTCATTACAAGAACACTAAGGTCTCCTTGACTATGTGCAATGTTCAGGCAAATCTGACCCAAACTCCTTAGTATTTCGAGGTTGATAACCCAAGCTATATATGACTGACACTTCCTGACCAAGACAACCAAAAGAAGACGTTTTGGTGCACAAGGGCTGTTCAGAAACCACATACACCTCTTGATATGGGATGAAAGATGAAAGAAGTAGAATACGTCTAGAGTGACCTCCAACGGTTATCAGCAATATATATGAAGGAATAATCACGGTTACGTTTACCAACACTTCCAAACCATGGATCCAATCATTCTGAAGGAGATTGTACTACCCGAGGCGCGCTCGGGCCCTCAGCTGAAGGGAAATGGTGAGTGGGGGGTTGGGAGAGTGTACCTCGAATATTACCAACTGCTGTGCCGCAATCACAATCAGATGCATGGTCCTTCTGGTGTACATTTACGAAGGCTATCCCGCACTCTACAGTGTTGGCTAGTGATAATCCTAGTCAACACTTATAAATACCACAAACACCAGCCCAATTCGTCACAAAAGTCTAGTCCAATCTCTTCTTCATTGCCCCCAAGTTTTCAGATTAATGAAAAATTGTATTCCCTGCATAATTGCCAATTTTTGCTACCGTTACCTGCCTAATAGAGAATCAGTTGTACTTTTAGGGGTTATGGAAGAGTTTTACATTTCAAAAAGGATTTCTCCTTCTTCGCCTTCACTCTCTGATTATCTTTCCAATATTTATTGCAACCTAACGTCAATTGTGCACACGTTTCTGCTTTTCATCAAACCCCTTCTTTGGAAATGCCCCTCCTGCCTCCACCTACTCTCCATCACGCGTATAGTTTAATTGAAATTAAGGATCAGTTGTCGCAAGAGGATAAAAGATTACGTTCTAGATGCCTTTTCTACTATTCATCTGGAAGCATTCACACTCGCTGCATAGGCGGCCGTGAGTTTTATAACTTAGACCATCCGCAGCTGGTGGGAATAGCCAAACAATTGCTTGATAAACCGGTTGGCGAGGTCTCCGATGAGGAATTCATATATCTCTTGAAGATTGCTTTCTGTGGGAACCATCACTGGACTACTCCGATGATGAAATCGTACAAGGAGCACTTCAAAGCCATCTGGTTAGATTCAACCATTGATATAAAGGCAGAAGTTTGCAACGCAATTCGCAGCCGCTATGACCTTGCCCAATCTCGCTCGTCAATTGAACCAGAAACGCCACCACGGGAGCCAATTACCCCGAGAACTCAGTCTGACGGGGCAATTACGAAAACGTGGAATTATAGTCCTGGGGATGAAAATGACCCATCAAACTTGACCCCATTCTCAAGTTCTACAATCCGCGCTCGAACTGAACAACACAGACCAGGCCGTAACCCCCACCCGGCTATCAATGATTCTCCTGTAGCTGGCACCGCCAGCTTCTTGAGGCAGAAGAGAGATCTTGGCCCGGAAAGAGACAACCAATTTAAAAGGCAAGCACCACTTTCGCTTGAGCCAGCCCTAAACCTCAATCAGACTCTCAAACAGACTCTTAAAACGGAATTTGGTGCAGGCCTCACGACAAACTTGTTTAAACCTTGTGAACCAACATTTTCGCCAAAAGACATTGTCCAATCCAATGAAAAGGCAACTTTAATTCCAAGTGCTACAACCAATAATATCTCCAAAAAACTGGAATCCATCTCGGACATGTCTAAACAATCACAATTGCCTTCCAGTGGCAACCGCTCCGTTCTAGACTCCTTCCCCTCCAATTCTAATTGTCTGTTCAATTTCATTAGTACGCCTACGGGAGACATGAATACCCCCGACACAGACACCGCAAAATCCCCAAAGCCGAAGGAACCAGATACCACGAGACATGAAATCGAACTGATAATTTCCCCAAAGCTAGCAGAGTCAAATCCCAGTGAATTATCCTCGGACATGTTTCTTCAACCAAAAATTCCAAAAATTGACAATTGTACGGACGCGGGCCACGTTGACAAGAAGGAACTTAAAGAAGCGGAATCAACGCTACAGTTTGAAAACAAGCCAGACATTGATGTATATTGCAAAGAGAACAATGCGAGGTCTGAACTACCCCCACAAGCTATAGAATCGGCCCATTCTAGTTCATTATTCTCCAACACCAACAAGGGACCTACCAAAACAGATGAAAGTGACATATTTTCTTCTAACACACCACCTACCCTATTATTCTCCAACAGCAACCAGACACCGTCTACCTCAATCTTATCCAACGACAACAATACACCGGCTAAACCAGATCAAACTTTCTCACCTTTATCCAACTTCAGCTTCAACGACAAGACTGACTGGTTCACACCAGATCAAAATTTCTCACCTTTATTCAACGACAACAA
>JAAZQE010000596.1:0-18745 GCA_013620735.1 Clavariopsis aquatica
CCAGTGCCCCGCCCCCGACCCAGGATGAAGAAGCAGCCGCCCCAGAAGGGCATCAACGAGTTCTGGGACAAGTTCACCACCAAGCACCCCGGCAAGATCTTCACCATACTGCCCGACAATCTGTATGCGAAGCGCGCCGCTGCCCACGCCCCCAAGGGCTCCATCCCCGGCCAGAATGCGCTCGCATCATACCAGGAAGCCGCCGAGGCGTGCAGGAAGAAGGTAGAGAAGATCGTGAAGGAGTGCCGGCGGCTGAACCAGAAATACCGGGATCCCCACTTCGACATCGAGTCCGACTTCAAACGATCCCAGCTGTTCCCCGAGATCCCCCCCGACTGCCTCACGGCCCTGGACGAGGACAAGGCCATGTTCCAGCCCATGTCGGTCAAGAGAATCGAGGTACTACCCAGCCCGCCGCACCTGTGCAGCGTTTTGTGCCTGGCTAACCACCCGTGCCAACATTAGGACCGACCCCAATTCTTCATCGAGGGCGCCACCGCCAACGACGTGCGGCAGGGAAACGACGGTGACTGCTGGTTCATGTCGGCCCTGGCTACCATAAGCAACAAGGAAGGGCTGATCCAGCGCGTCTGCGTTGCCCGCGACGAGCAGGTTGGCGTATACGGATTCGTGTTCCACAGAGGTAGGCACCCGAACCCTGTCCCCTACAGAGAGAGAGAGAGAGAGAGAGAGAGATGGGGGGGGACAGAGGGAGAGAGAAAACACACTAACGTGGTACAGACGGGGAATGGATCTCGGAAGTCATTGATGATAAGCTATACCTAATCAAGGAGGACTTTGATGAAGCCACCCTCGGACGGCATCAGTGGCTCGAGTTACAAAATCGGAAGAGTCCAGAGGATGAATACCGCACAGTCATGCAGACAGGCTCCAGGGCGCTATACTTTGCGCAATGCAGCGACCCGAATGAAACCTGGCTGCCGCTGCTCGAAAAGGCATACGCCAAAGCCCATGGCGACTACTCGTCCATCGATGGAGGCTTCGTGGGAGAAGGCATCGAAGATCTAACTGGTGGCGTGACCTCGGAAGTCTTTGCCACGGACATTCTCGACAAGGACAAGTTTTGGAACGAAGAACTCCTCAATGTCAACAAGACATTCCTCTTTGGCTGTGGCCAAATGGGCGGCATCTACGGCGAGCGCAGAGGCATTCAAGAGAAGCACGCATACTCCATCATGGAGACTCGCGAGATTGATGGCCACCGCCTGCTCAAGCTCCGCAACCCCTGGGGTCGTACCGAGTGGACCGGTCGCTGGAGTGACGGGTCCGAGGAGTGGACTCCTGAGTGGATGCAGAAGCTCAATCACAAATTCGGCGATGATGGCGTTTTCTGGATCTCGTACAAGGATTTGCTCCGACACTATCAGCATTTCGATCGCACAAGACTATTCGGTCCCGAGTGGACGGTTTCGCAGCAGTGGACCAGCGTCAACGTACCCTGGTCAGTAGATTACCTCGATACCAAATTCAGGATATGCCTCTCGAAGCCAAGTCCTGTCGTCATTGTTCTCAGCCAACTCGACGACCGCTACTTCCGCGGCCTCGAGGGCCAATACGAGTTCCACCTGCAGTTTAGATTACACAAAGACGACGAAGACGAGTACATTGTACGCAGTAATGGAACCTACTACATGAAACGCTCCGTATCCACCGAACTCGACCTTGAGGCTGGAAATTACACTGTCCTGCTTAAGATCAAGGCTACCAGATCCGACAATGCTACGCCCGAAGAGACAATTCGCTCGACCTGCACGAAGCGCCGCGAAAAGTTGTTGTCCATTGGTCTCTCCTATGACCTTGCCCACGCCAAAGGGCAGTTCAGGGAACAGGAGCAAGAAAAGGCCCAGCGTGACCGCGAGGCTAAGATCGACCGCAAGAAGGAACAGATGAAGCGCTCCCACGAACAACGCAAGAAGCTCCGCGCCAAGGCAAAGCGCCGAGAAGAAAAGAAGGCCGTGAAGAGCGCACACCAGAAGCCTCGAGCTAGAGATGTCGAGCGGAAGCTGAACGACCTCAGCGGCCTCGGCATTCAGGTCGACGATGGCACTCACCAGTCTGGCGATGATGATAGTAAGCGTATGCATCCAAACGTCGCTAGACACCAACGAGCGTCTAGTACAGGGGCAATTTCTCATGAAGAGCGCTCGTCGAGCCCAAGTGGTGGCTTCGGTGGCCGAGGTGGTTACAACAAGCCCCATCAAATGGCGCCTGGAGCTCTTCAGGGTCGTGGTGGTTACAACGAGATGGCCAAATCGGCACACGGTTCCAGTATGGCCGAAGCCCTCCAAAGTCGTGGCAGCCATCAGTCGTTGACAAATGCCTACCAAGGCCGTGGTGGATACAATCAAAATATGCCTGGTGTTTACCAGGGCCGAGATGGTTACAACGCTGATCTTCCCGGCGGTGCCTATCAAGGAAGGGATGGGTACAATGCAGGGAGAGACGGATACAACGAGGGATCTGACTCGCCCATTCCTACCCCTCAAACCGATGAGTTCCGGCCCGGAACTCCAGGACAACGTCCTTATAGCCCAAGACCAGACCACCGCCAGACACTCCCCTCGCCCACGCCTTCGCGTCGCGCCACACTCTCCCCGATTCCCGGTGTCCGGCCTGGTATCCAGGTCCATCACGGAAGAGGCGCAAGCGTATGCTCTCATCGTGCCCGGCACGGTGTCTACTCCCCCGATGAGCTCTCTGATGACTCCTCCTGGGACTCTGAACTTGATGGCCCCGACTCTCTGGACTCTGATCTCGACTCTTCAAACGACGAAGCCCCACGATTCTACGAAAATGCAACACACAACCAGCGTGGTCGCTACTACGTCGAGGAAGGGGAAGATGAATTCGAGCGTGATCCGTGGAATGCTGTCTGCGTGGTTGGCCTGCGTGTACTGGCCAAGGATACAGACGTCACGATTGAGGTCCAGAACGGCGAGGGTGACCGCAAGAAGACTGATGGCGATGATAGCAGTATCATCAGTGGGGTTGTATCGAGGAAAGCCAGAGCACTCGATGTCGACGATAGTGCTGCCGATGCCACTAGCCCTCTGCGAACGAGGGGTAATTTAGAGAGCGCATTAGCTTTGAGGGAAAGGGTCAGCAAGATGGGCGATGCTCCGGCGGGTGCGGAGAAGGACCATTCGGGAACTCTTCCATAGAGAGCTCTCTGTTTGGCGATGAATCTTTACTTTGGAATTAGTCTTTTTGGAATGGTTCCTGGTTTGAACTGACAAAATTGTTTAGCAAGCATGGTGTTCTGGATGGGAAACTGGACGGACCACGGATATATGGAACCAGATTGGCCTTTTTTTTTTTTAATTCTTTCGGTTCCTTTTTTGGGGTTGGAGTCTCTTGCTGCGCAATGGGAGGTTGTTTGTGGTGGTTCTTTCTCCGCTTGACATATAGACTACTATAATTCTTTAACCTTCCGTCATTTGAAGCGTGTGATAATATATCTCGACTTTTATATATTTTGTTGTGTTCATGTCGATTAGTATCTTTTCTGTACTTTGATCAGACGGTAGGACAATACGTGAAGTTGGTGTAGGTATTTCGGCACCTTTAGGTGATACGAAAATCCTTGCAATATATATAGCTCTTCTCCATCTGCCTGATTTTCTTCATTGAGCAAAGGCAAAATGTAATTTTTTTTTTCAAACCTATTACAAGTTTCTGAGTAGAATTTGAGCTAATAAGCGAAGTCTACGAGCAAATTTACAATTCCACTATCCCTTTTTTTTACACCACGGAGGGGGGAGACATGGTGGTGTCCTGGGTTTGCTAGAATACAGTGTGTGTTGTAGGCGCAGTGCTAGGACACAATTTCGGCTACTTATTGGCGGGCTAGGGGGGGCTGTTCTGGATAGATGCGGAATAGGGATGGGATCAAATTGGCTATCGTGGGCACAAGGAGGAAAGAATGGTCTGCCATATGGGGTAGTGGGATGGTAGTGGAGCTATGATCATGTTGGCGGCCGTGTTGGTGACGGGGGTTTTATTTGAATCTGGAATTCGAAAAGGGTGCGTGGGAATGCTGCGGATGCGATCATCTGCATTCTTGAGTTGGTGTCGAGTAATGAACGATACACAAAAGTGAAGGAAGGGCAAGAAGGGTGTGCGATTTTAGTGCCGTCGTCATAATGTTCTCGTTCTTTTTAGAAAAAGGGATTGGTATATATACAGGATGCGTAGAATATATACAGCATGGAGAACATGATGCGTTATTTGTGAAACAGACACGAAAAGGGGGTATCGAACAAATGGGTATGTTATGTACAAGGAAGAAGAAAGGTTCTACGAAGAGTAATAAATACTCATTTACCGAGAGCTCCACGCTTGACTCTTCGGGGGAATTCTATGAGATCGGCTTTGTCCCAACAATCCGTGCCAAGATTTGACACTGTTCGACCGGTGAAAACACCCTGCTGGGGGTATTTGAATGACTTTCCGTTTTCGAATTGAACAAGATTCTAAATTATGTGAGTTAGTTGTGAAAATACCAACAGATTGAGGATATTGGGGATGGGGAGGGGTGTACATACCTGGCTGATGTATGTACTAATGTACTCGGAATACCAGTAAAAGGCTTCACACTCCATTGTATGTCCGTTTGGGACAATGACGTCTCTGTCCCATTTCACCTCTGTTGAATAGGAACTGGTAGCTTCACTAAGACTCAGTTCGTATGTTCGCCATCCTGCTCTCATGGCTCCATCTGCTTCGATCTCGGGGGTGAGTCCAGGGTATTTCGCATAGTAGTTGATTGGATAGCTGCTCCCCGTGCCCATCCCAATGTGCACTTGGGGCCGGTCAATACTCATCGATGATGTCTGTGTGGCCGAGCCGGAAAAGGCGAAGAACATTTCCGCTCCAGTGTCGTTTGGAAACTCCTGAAGTTTCAATAGCTGAGCCTTCATGTTTCTGTCGATTTCGTCAGTAGATATTCGTCAGGGAATAAATGGGAGAATCATGGGGTTGAGGTCGGATAGTGGGGGTCTTTACTTCTTGTGTTGAAATGCCTGCTGGTCTTGATCAAAGACGACTTCGTCAACAACGACCTTGCTGATCTTGCTGGTGAAGAATAGAGGCGCCAAACCGTCAACCTTCCAGCTCATGAATCCTCTGACTCCGAGCATTATTCCACCTGCCGTGTCCTGCGAGGTACCCTCTTCTCCTTTGACATTTCTTCCCACGTCCAGTTGGTAGCCTCTCTTGGTCTCTATGTAGATATGCCCAATCGAAGTGCCCCTATCATCGTTCCACGTCTTGAAGGTCTTAATACCATCGTTGTAAGAATCCCACTCCAAACCTTGCGTGTCACCCTCTTCGTTGCCTAGGGTCTCGGACTCCTCGCCGTTCTGATAATAGAGTTTGATGCCGCGGATCCATGAGCTTCCCGATTCATACCAAACTTTTATACCGCTCACAGCGACTCCATATGGCCATTTCGTCTCACATCTGGCAATGCCCTGGATGGCGCCAGCAGGATACCCCCCTGTTATGATGGAACTATCTCGGCAGTCGGCCGACCATTCGAAGCTGGTTCTGTCGGCAAAGGCGGTGCTAGCCAAAGTTGTCACTCCACTGAGGAGCGCGAAGAGCTTCATGGTCAGGCAGCGGAAGAACAAAAATGGGTTGCAAGTGAACAGTTATTCCTAAGAATGCGAACGAAGGACGTGTGATGAGGGGCTAGAATAAGAACGTCTCCACCTGCACCCTTATACCATCGTAGATGGCAATGCCTGAGTGCGTGCGGGGATGGAAGGCTGTGCGCGTAAAATTGTAGAGCTATTCTCGAACATCGGAGCGCACTCTCAGCCTCATGAGCAGCATGCTGGAACAGTGCTGGCCAAGCAAAATGTCGACGAGCTGAAAGTTGCATAATCTGGCCAATGAGACCAATACATGGTAGAGGATCAGGACTAGTGCATGCATCCGACTTCCCGAAGTAGTAAATCTGAAGGATTGCAGATAGCCGGTAGAGCCAAGAGGTAACGTGGCGCTGGAGCTCGTATTGTGTCACCGCCTCATCTCCAGACGTTGTACCCGACAGCCAGCCACATCGGCAGAGCCGCGTCTTGGCTCAGCTGCGCAAAGTCGGTCAAAGTCTGCGATTGGCTGTGCATGGCGGAGGGTACAGTGCGTGCTGTCGGGGAAGCGTTGGTGGAGACGGCGAAGAAGCTGAACGCCAAGTGAGATGTCAGGATACGGGTTGAGGCTGGGGACTGGTCGGCGAAGAGAGAGTGCGGGCACGCTAATTAGTCATCCGTCCCTGGAGCGCCCCCGTCTGTGTTGGTTCAGCCTTGCAGTTCGGCTGCCCTTCCGAGTCCACTTCTCCATCTTCCTCGGCGCTGCTACCGGTAGTGCAGTCGACCTTTCATTTTTGTCAAGAAGTTTCTGTCCTTTTCTTCAAATAACGCCATGGAAACTTGTCTCCTGAGACCCCACTGGTGCACAGTATGATTCGGACAAGCTCCCCGACCAACACTGTCAGATTGATTCAACCCAAGGAGCTACTGTATGCTGAACTAGTTCGAATTGGCCTCATTTCAAATTTGCACGGATCGTTTGAGTTGCCATGTGCCTGCGGCTCTTTGGTCTTGGTAACCCATAAGCGTGGCATCAGCTCAGCTGAATCTCGTTAGCTAGTTCTTAGCTGGTGCATGTAGCTATACATAATCCGGCATCCCCTACCAAGTGCGGGTTTTCAACCCATTTGCAGAGCTTGCAGGCCCTACCTCTTTATCCACGAATCACTGGAGATGGCTGCAGAAAATGAAAAATAGAAATACATCCCTACGTGCGTAAAGACTTTCGCCTTGGGGCCGTCACGGGCAGATCGAAATCCAATAGCTGGTCCAGCCCTAGGCGAAGGGTGGCCATTAGGCAATAAACCATATCTTGTTCTAAACCGGCGAGTATTCATACAGGATAAAGGTAGTAAGTCGTCGGTCTGCCGAATACTGTACGGACCTGAAGTTTTTCTTGCTACTCTTGAAAAGAAGCTATAAATAGGCAAAGGAGGGACACAAGTGAACCAGGCTTTGATCGCCTCCAGGGATCTCTGGTTCATCAAGGCGACCATTCCCAATGTGTGGTCGCATACAGATGAGTCTAAATCTAGCCTAGTTTAGTATAGCGTGCGTACGGGTGGTGAATATCCTTGTCACAGTTCGAATTGAGTACAGGCTCACCACTAGAGACCACACGCCAAAGTTGCAAATTTTCCTGTCAGGGTTCTCAAATAAACCGCTCATATAGAGCCCATGTGTAGACTAGATGGATATATTACGATCGCTCCATCCAAGGGTAAAGCCTCTTAAGGAAATCCACGTCCATGGGGGAAGGCCAGGTATGACCAGGGTGTGGCTTTAGCGCTTTTAGATCCCCAACGCCGCCTCCCCAGACAGCCAGGGGACACTCCCTCAAATTGCCATCATTCCCGCATGCCCTATTTGCCCCGGACCACGATGAATAGTGCATGATAGAGTCTAGATCGTAGTTTGATCCCGTCCGAATCTGCCACTCGTTTGCCATGACCCGGCCAGCGATAAATTCGGTGCCAGCAAAATCATACTCCCTCATCAGATAAATGTCGTTACAGAATGCTTGGACGGTAAGAGTGGCTGCGCTGATCAATGACTATACAATTGGACGATGAAGGGGAAAACTCACGATTGCTGGACTTCGCAGCGTTGTATTTTTCATCGAAGCCCTGAAGTTTCGTGCAGTCCACCCTAATAAAATTATCCCCTAATGCAGTCAGTGATAGAAAGTTTTTAATGAGGTGGGCTGCTTCTATTTTACATACGGTCAGGTCTCTGGTGCTCATGGGTCATGCCCATGACATGTCCCAACTATTCTATTAGTCAAATTCCTTCCACAAAATGTGCTGGGTAGCTTACCTCATGCATGACATTGGTATTATAGAGTGGGTGGCCCAATCGCAGATGCATTGCCCACGGCGAGGGAAAGGTTCGTTGGAATAACCCAACTGTTGCGTCGCCGTCACTTCCTTCAAATCTCACCGGAAGGATATCGAATGGAAGAGCGGGATTCCAAGGCCCATCCATACCGCCTCCCTCCAGCCCTGTTGGTATGTCATTCGCGTTGCAGTACATTGGTTTATTTTGTGCGTTCACAGTCTCGGAGAATTTGATGGCATGTCCCGCGGTCCTGGACGCCTCGCCACCTAAGTAGTGATACCAATTTTTGATTGCCTCGTCCATGGACCACTTGAGATAGAGCCTGTCCCACCAGCTCATGTAGCAATAGGGGATTGTGACAAGATTGTCACTCCCTCTAGGCCATGGCATAGGACCTTCCCAATCGTGATGCGGGCCCGCGACAGGATTTCCGAACGGCGTACTTGCACCAAGGTCCGGAGAAGATTCTGTGGAGTTGTTGTTGAGATGGAGGAGGAGCGCAGTGACATTTGTATCCTCGGGCCAGGGAGATCCACAAAATGCCGCAGCCATTGCGGCCTTGCTGCATACCTGAAAGACTGTATACCACCTCATATTTGTTGATTGATCGTTGGAGAGTTGTAGTGTGAATTTTGGGCGTTGAGGTTTGACGAATTGGCCTGCAGCGAGGTGATAAAAGACACGCTATCCGAGTGAAAACCAGCAAGAGTAAAGGTAGGCAGGTGCTAATCTAACAGAACTAATCTTTGAAGGTATCATCCCCGCCCTTTATCGTTCCATTAAAAATGGAATATCATATCCCTTGAGGCCGCAGTCAAGTAAATATCCTTTGCTTATTTAACAATTTCCAAACCATTGCTAACCTAAACCAAATTGTCATTTCTAGGTCTATAGTAATAACTGCGGCGAAAAATAATTCCAACGCCGTGGTACATGTATGTGTGATACTCACATAGTATACATTCTCTATTGAAACTTGTCCATCCTTTGAATCCTAGAACACATAATCCGCCTCACGTACCGAAGCAAGATAAATCCGAAACTACAAACGCGCCATACACGTACAATCTATCTAGTCCGCCATCAATAAATTTTCAATAGCTGTTGATCAGCGAAACCTCCCAGTTCCTCCTTCGTGGCTACGCCCGCCCCAGGTATTGAGTATTCACGCTGTCTGTCGAGACCAGACCTATATGGTGACCCTTGATATCGATTTTGCCGACGTACCAAAGAGACGTTATTCCCAGCACAATCATCATCGGGAACGCATCGAAGGCGTAGATTGGCCACTCGTTTTTGAGCAAATATGAATCCTCTGTGGCGTTGTTAACACCCAAGATGGATGGTAGGGAGACTTCTAGAAGTGCGACTTACCACCAAGTGCATACTCTGCCGCACGGAATAGATTCCGGAGAGTGATCAAAACGCTGACCGCATACAGCATGTACAAAAACCTTTCCCACGGGAAATCCGTATCCAGGCTCCTCGCCGTTGGCTTAGCATGTATACGCTTGTGGAAAATGATGGCAACAGCCAGGAATAAAAAGAAGATGATGAGTTGCAAGGAGAGACCGCTTAAAATGATGTTCTGGCCCATTTTGTTGTCATCGGGTGTATCGGCACTAGCTTGAAGCGAACCTCCAAGCAATTGTATCAAGAAACAAAGTATGTCGCCTCCAACGAATATCTTAGTCAACCAAGTGATGCGGATAAGAGAATAGGATTGGCCATTCGTAACGCTAATCAGACGTCCGAGGAACATGTACACGGCGGCAGCGAAGAGGATAGGTGCGAGGAGGATACCGAGATACTGAGTGATGAAGAGGGATAGTACTTCAGGGTGGCTTTTACCAGTTGTTCGAAAGCCAAATCCAACAACCTCAACTTTAGTGGGGTTAGAGTGAATGAGAACGGACGGTGGACTGGGGGCAGAGCGTACATAGAGCACCAATAACGAACGGAATGCAAAACCAGGTCCGGGTTTGAAACACCTTGAAGATATGCCATGCCAGTGGGATGGCAAAGAGACCAGCTGTGATTGCCGCTGCAGGAACGGATGGGTAGTAGTCGTATGCGGAATTCTCGGGTGCACCCATGATTAGAGAGTTGCTGTAGCAAACGAGTCCTTGGGAGGCTGTATGTTAAAGAATGACAGAAATGTAATCGACAGTGTAAATATTGAATTGATAGAGTGGTGAAGTTGTAAAGTGGTGGAGAAGATGAGAATTGATATGGGGGTGGAGACAATGTTCTTGGATGACGGGCATGTTAGTTCGCAGCTGCACAATATATATCACCAGCACCATGACTTCGCCCACAACAAGATTTCATGATACACATGCCAAGGTTTATTGTTGCTTATGCCAACCATGTAGGTCTAAACTGCGTTCTGGCTTCCGTACTGAAGCACAGGAGACAAGCAAACGCGTCCTGTGGCTGAGATATTTGCCGGACAACACGCCGCAACTCACACCAAATAAGGCCATAAGGCGCCTAAAGAAACAGGGCTAATCGTGTGGCACGGGGATGGTACTTCGGTGCTCTACAATATGTGCCCCTCGTGCAGACCAATGGGAAGGCTAGCAACCGTACAAAAATCGGCAAAATACTCAGGCCGCGTTACAAAACGAGGGTATACGAGATTCGGGGTTGTTTCTGGGAGAGAAATTCCAAGGAAGGATCAGGCTGTGTCAGTTTAGAGTCGGAGGCCAAGCGATCGCTGTCCGATGCTCGTATGCACACGAATCTCGCGTATGTATACGCTGATGTTTCGATATACTACAACTTGAATGCAAATACCCCCTAGAAAATCGGTCTAGTATTTTTCTAGTATCCAAAAAGTATATTCCCGTATATTTCTACTAGAATTTCTAGGAATCTGTCATGATCTTGATTGTAGTGTTGTCGCAGTGTTGTTTGCCATGCCCAACCCTCATGTTCGCTTACAACCATCATTCCAGGCAGGGTACATACGAAGGACCACCCCTGTTCCGCCAACGTGAGTGATTTTTTTTACATCAAATATTACAGGACTAGGCCGTACTAGTCTTCTTTTGATATCCACTTACTACCGCAGTGTGGCTCTTCGGGGGCTCGCTGCAAAGTATTCCCATAATAGAATTCTAGCAACACCATTGAGATTCGGACAGCTTGGAGTGCTGCTGTCGGATTGATTTTCTTTCCATTAGGAGTACTAATGTAAGTTTAAAGCATTGGACCTACCGCACATGTGCTTTGAAACCACCAGAGATATTTTTCAGTATCCCACACTTCACCAAAATCTTGTGCGACGTCTACCTTGAACTACCATGTAAACATTTCGACTTCTTTCCATACTTCAGCTGAGCCATGTCTCTTTTACCCCTTTTTTTCTGCACGATCTTCCTAATTCATCCCACGATTGGACTATTTCACAGTTGATCAGCCATGAAACCGCAGCTTATCGGTGGTAAGGGCAGCTCCCAGGTGGGATGTTGTGATCTGTGTGTACTTGACAAGCGCTGAGAATGACGAAAATGGCCAAAATCCAGGAGCCATGAAGCTAAAGAACCAATCCCATTGTGCAAATATAGTGGATCAGAGTAAGACTACATTTGCCAAGCGGAGGCGCAGCTCATCACTTTGTCTCCTTCTGGTACAAGCTTGCGAGATGACGTTTTTAATGCATAATCTTTGTTGGGCGACTAACTAACACCAGGCCTGTGCTATTTGAATTCGAGATAGATTCGAAACTGTCCATCTCCATTTCTGGTGACAAGGTCTGCATGAGAGTCCCTTCGAGCTACTTAACTATTTTGCTCTACACCTGAGAAACATGCAATGGCTACGTAAACCAGCATGTTTTCGCAACGACCAAATAACACAGGAAAACAAAGACTTCTTATAAATAAAGTAATCAGTAAACTGGGGAGGTAAGCACCGACTAACTAACGCAATGATATGAAAACCTATCCCAACAACTCCGGATGGAATACGGCAAAAGATCCAACCAAACACCCTCGGACACGGTAACACGATTTTACAATAACAATTCATCATACGGGAGTACAGCAAGCACTGATTTGTAAAGCTCCAGCAGACACCACTCACTCACAGCTCAACCTACCTAAACCCCACAATGCCATCTTCACTGCCATCGCGCCCACAAACCCAGCCAGCCCGCCTTTCCACGCACCCTCCAAATACTCAGCCATCTCTTTTGGATGTTTCCTCCAAGCACGCGCAAACACGGCGAAGCCTGCCATTCCCATAGTCGCCCCAAGCACCTTCGACGGGGTTACATGGCTATCTAATGTCCTAGGCCTCTTACACCCAGCCTTCTCATCTCTCTTCTTGTCCAGCTCCTTTCCCACAATCTTGCGAACATCAGACCTCGTCATAACGTGCTGTGGGACGAGGTTTGCTTGACGCTCAAGCAGTCCGATCATAGCTTTGAGGAACGGCGCTTCGACTTCATATGTCGTCGGCGTAGGCGTACCGGACACTTTGTGCGAGGAAGACGGTGTGTAAAACGGTCGGACGGGCGTTGAGCCCAGCTCGATAATACCCGGTGTGCACTCATTCGCACTCAAGTTTGGGCGTGAGTTGGACTTAGCCTCGGGGTAGGCATGACTGCTTGGACGTGTGTTTTCACCTCCACTATAACTGTACTCGGAAGACGTCTCTGAACTGTACCCAGACTCGATATTCTTGTTCGGCGATATTGATTTGTACACCAGGGGGCTTGGAGACAGAGCCATTTCGAGAACCTTCCGCATTTGGTCTGGGGTGTACGGGGAAGTGAGGTGGTCTTTCACTAGAGCCATAGTGGAGGTGTTGAAGGATTAACGTGGGTTTGAGTGTTACCGAGCCTTCTCGTACGCTGTGGTTTAGTTTAAAGATGTAGAAAAAGCGAGGAATCGTGTTTCAACTGTGTGGATGGCTGAAGAAGGAGCGATTGGTATCTTGCCGTTGTAGTAGGGACTTTCTTCTTCTCGGATAAAGGTTTCTCGCGAAGATATATAGGTTAGTTTCCAACAATAGAATTTTCCTTCAAGCGCGTTGTCCGTTGTGGATATATATGTGAAGTTCCAAGCTCGGCTTTAGAATCAACTACTTCACTAACCTTCACTAACTCAAAATAGAGCGTGAAGCAATGTTGGGACAGAATTTTATAGATTTCAATTTTTCTAATACAAGAAGAAAACACTACTCTGCTTTCACTTTCATTAGAGGCAATTACCACATCTCACCTAGTATTAGAAGGACTTTCCATGGGATTACGTAATCCGTATAAGTGAAAATGGTCGGACTACTAACAACTATAGAGTTGCCTGGCTAAGGCATTTTATCAAGACAGTAGAGTAGTTAGTGAGCGCTAGCTGCTTATCCTTGACGGCTATGAGAGCTACACATCACCTGACTTCTATAAGCTCTGTGAGAACGACGCAAAAGGAAGTTGATGAACAAGAAACACGGAGACTCGAAATGAGGAGAAGGTGCAGATTCAGCTGCTCAAAGAGATGCAAAGCGGCAGGTAGAGCAGCAAAGGCGTCAAGATGCAGCACAATTAGGAGTGAGGTAACATTATTGCACAATGCGGCCACCGCAGAGAGCCTAGGCACAACTCACATACGTGCAGGAGGGATACTGTAGATGCTACCCAGCCTTTAATAGCTCCTATATCAACAGTATCTAATAGGCGTCTGAGGCTGAGGTACACAAACGTTTTGGGAAGCACGACCTTTTATGAAATAGTTGGGGTGCGATCTCGTACTTTCAAATCTGTGAATCCGTGGATCTATCACCGTAGGTATCGATAATTAAGAGCTATAGCAATAATTGTTTTCGGTAAATCATTAACATTTATACAAGACGACATGTATTATCCTTTATTCCAAAAAAGGCTCATGGTACTCTTGGCACTGGTGTGAATATTGCATAACTTGTTATCTCGACATCCCCGGATCCGTCCTGAGCTGGCAGAAACATGGCTCCAACACGCCATCCGACATCGTACCCCATCTCTACATCTGCTCCCTCTGCATTTGGCTTCCATGGCGGAGACAAGATACGTATAGGCGATTCGGCGAGCGCTTTAGAAACACCTTCACTTTGGGAATCGTTGAAATAGCCATCTAGGATCGGCCATGGCATTCTTACAACAAGCGATCCTGTTACAAAGCGGGAACAAGCCTCAATGTAGTAGAGCATTCCCTTACACCATGATTCATACTTCAATGGCCCTTGAACAAATATCGACACGTTCTCAAGCGGTTGCATGAAGTAAAAGGGGCCTAGTATAGCACATATCCTTCTTCGGTCCCCTCGAGGCCCGTTGCGGTGGTGGGGAGCATATGCTAGCGCTGGTATTTGATAATGAATATGAATCGAGCGAATAGCAGAGAATCTCTCCGGTAAAATGGTCGCTTGCAAATCTTCTAGGGCACTATTCTGTAAGAACACTAGCACGTTGCTGGAATAGAGTAGCTCTATCGTTTCCATGTACCTGATAGAGAATAAGTATCATGTGGTGCCACGTATATGAATGAAGAGGAGGAATCCGCAAACATACATCTGGCGACATGTCATCATTGGGGCGAGTAGCTGCAGTGGGCCTGTGGGAGTATCCATTAAGGATTGTTGCGGGGCAACACCGGTTACCCATGTAATTTCTTCCTGTAATGTTTCAGGAGTCACAGAGTGGAGCCTTCCTGGAGTCCTGCAGTGTCTTTCATCAAGGACAGAGAAAGTGAGGCGGCCATCTTTGCGGTACAGAGCTATGCGCTTTCCGCCAACTGTATAATACCAGACTATAGCGCGAAGTTCCGAGGGCAATGTGAGCAGTCTACTCCCAAGAGTAGAAGTTCCGCCAGGCACTGATGGCTCGCCAGGTTGGGTCAGTGTACGTCGCAAATTTGGGAGAGGTTCCAGAGGAGAGCAATGTTGCGCTACGTATACGTCTGCAAGAGTCGGTGGAGGCGCTTTACCATAGCGCTTGCGCAATGCCTTATAGACTATGCGAATGATCGCCATCGCCATCGCCATCGCCATGGTTCGGAAGTCTCGAAATTGCAGGCAACAGGTAGAAACGAATGACTTCCTTAACTCGATAGGGTCGGACGGCAGTCAGGCAGTACTGTGATTCGAATATAGTAACTTCTGTAAAGAGAGCCGATGCGAGTGAATAACGGGATTCGAGCCTGATTTGCAGCGTTGTTGAAGATGTTTTATTGATGCCGTCACTGGCATTTTATGGTGAAGGCTGAGTCCAAAAGCGAAACAAGGGAGACAGTGCAAATCCTTCTACGCCTCAGCCCGTGCACAGAGGGTACTTGTAATTGCAAGCAAGTAAGTACCCCGCCACGTGCCCACAGAAATATCCGAAACAATGTGCTCGATTCAACCTGGCGATCGCCATTTCGTGCCCATCATAGTTGCTCCTGATTCCTCGTACACTTTATAAATACAGACGGGAGAGGAGACACAGTCATTGCGTCATAGGCCACATATGGGCGATTTTTAAACATGAATAACACGTAGCTCTAAACACTTGAAGCCAATACCGGTATAGGTATCATTTCGCGCTCTTGGAAAGTGGCTGTAACAATGTCGGTTGACCGGAGACAGAAGCGCCACAGATCGCGCAGAGACCTCCTGACCCTAAGATGAGCACTTCAACAGCCCGATAAAGTCACGCTATCGACCCTACCCAGGTATCCTAGGCTTACAAGGTTAGTGTCAAGTCAGTAGAGAGGCCATTCTCTTGTCTAGATCCTATAGAACCTGAGGTTCTCTTTAATAGTTTTGCAGATATAGATTAGTATATTATTTTAGACAGTACTAAGACAGTAGTATGGTTCCGTCCGTGAAATCTTACCGAAAATTACCATCCTGTAATAAGAACAACTATTTGTCTTGTAGATATAGGTAGCTAAGTTTAAAGCTACATAAAACTTTAAGTTATAGGTTACTATTCTATTCTTCTATTGTGTATCATATTAAATCTACTGTGCAAGTGGCACTTGCAGGGAACAGAACGAATTGGTGAATCAAATGTGGAAAGGCTCGATTTATCAATATAGGAACACGCCCCCATCTACAAAAATCTTGAAAAAATGTGTCCTTCTACCGGTTGTGTGCTGTCACAGACCAAAAATTGTACCGGTATAGTCTGGTCCAGAACACTCATCCTCGGAAGTACCACTGAATTAGCCTTTAGGTGCTAAATTTCTAAAGGATGCGGGTGGAAAAATCAACAAGGATGGAGGAGTAGAAAGGATCACAAACTACGTATGGCCAGGGGCCACCCCGGTAAACCCCGAGAATGTCGATGCCAGCTGGGCTCTCACAGCTACTAAACGCGACATCACAGAGCTTGCCAATTGGGAGGAGATACAGCCAAAGCAATTCTATACTGTCACTAGGAAAGAACGGGACCAGTTGTACAAGCCCTGGTATCCAATCTACCCTCGCCAGATTGAAACCCCTCTTGGCACAACAGGCGGAGGAGTTGATACAGGAACAATTAGTAAGTGGAACAGCCATATCAGGTATTTCGAGGACAGTCGGCACCTTGATAGGTACTTCAATTTCTGCCCAGCCATCTAATAGCGGTTCATCAACAGCCATATCAGGTATTTCGAGCACAGCCAGCCCCTTGCTAGATACTTCAATCTCTGCTCAGCCGTCCAATAGCAGCTCATCAATAGCCACAGACACCGGTTTGGTCTCTTCTCTTGTCTTTTCATCTACAAGCAACGTCGACCTTTCTATGGCGACTACTGAAACTTTCAATGGCGACACATCCACAGTATTAGCTATTCTGACGAACTCCAGCATTCAAGTGACATCTACGACCATAGAGACCGGATCAACTTTGCCTCCGATCACAACCCCACTGTCAAATAGTGATACGACTCCCACACCATCTGGGTCCAACAGCGATGGGATAACATCCACCGACACTGGCGGCAGCCTGCCCCCAATTCCAACCCTACCGTCTGTGACCTCATCTACATCTTCGAACATAGAACTCGCTGCGTTGTTATCATCTTTCTGGGCGCAAAACCAACCGCTGCGCCAATAGCAAGTTAGTTATTCTGCGATGCACTAGACATAGATTGTCCTGTTGGCACACTCTCCTTGGAAAGTCTGGTCATTCACACGGATATATACATTCCGCCTATTGAAGATGGAATCTTCCCCACTATCAGAGTTAAATCTCCTGTGAACGAAGATGATGATGGAGTCCCCGAGATACCCTTTGTAAAGATTGATTTGCCAAAAGACAAATGCGATCCTTTGCCGAAGCCAAAACTCCACGGGCTCCTTGGAGCTGTTGTGAATGTCGCAAGCAAGGCTTTAGACACTGTTCTCGATGCAGCCTGTCACCTGGAAGTTCCCGTTATAGAGGTTAAATTGCCCAAATGGCTTAAATTCCCATCTTTTCCGCCAATAGACGATTTCCCCCCAGTTGGTGGCCCTCCAGGAGAGACACAGCAGCCTGATCCTACATCAGATCCGACGGGATCCGCAAGCGCTTCGGAGTCATCCAGCTCCTGCAGTGCTAGCGCTATACCTGCATGTACAACTACCTTCTTTGTAGATGGAACCTCGACACAATCATTTACGACATCTTGTACTACTATTAGCGCCTGTTCTCAAACTGCAGTGAACACAGCAACGGCGGTGACTTGCTCAGCAACAGCCGTACCACTGTGCATCGGAATCAACATCGTTTCAGGAACGGTCACCAAGAGCTATGTCACTTCATGCTGCACTATTCCCGCCTGCTCTGGCACCGGCATGACATCTGTCACGGATATTACTCAGGCCGCAACTAAAACGCATTGGCCACTTCCACTTCCAGACTCTAATTGGGTTGATGAAGTGGGCTGCGCGCTGTCCGTGTTACAGTCAGACACTGGTGACTTTAATGCAGCCATGGATGCCTGCTTTTCTGTTACCGGGTCGCCAGCAACGACTATTTCAGCTTCGCCCACGTCAGGACTAACGGATACTCCTCCTACAGCCACCATAAATTCAAGCGGAACTGGTGCTGAAGCTCCATCTTCAACGGCCGATGATACCTCGACGCCAACGCCTAGTCTAAATCTAGATTGCCAAGATAAATACAACCAGTTCTTCGTTAACCAGGATGTAATGCAGACCGGTATAAACAACCTCTGCGACGAAGCCTCTAATGCACCGGGCTGGAATGAGGGAATAGGAAGAATCGACAGTCACAAGAGAATCGAGCGGCTGTACAATAAGGACACAGATGATCAAATCGTTTTGATAGTCTCAAGTATGTCCGACGAGACTGATCAGTGGACACCAGTAATAAACAGAGATGATTGCGTATCAAAGCTTAATTTGATATTAAATAATTGTCCTCCAACACAATATATCCCAGGGCTTGATTGGCGACATGGTGGAGAATATAAGAGCGGCGCGCTGGCATAGATCATCCTCACCGATCGTTCAAAGTACAGCCCAGGAGTCTGTACGTTCCAAGTCAACGAAAAGTCTCAGGACAGTCAATGGTGGACACAGACAGGCATCAAGGACTCACATAATGACGTGATTGTACGTCTCGGCGATTACGACCCAATTGCTTCCGGGGAAGTAAATGAGGTTCCGGGTTTGTACGACACATTGAAGATCAGTGGGGTGTCGGACCACTTAGGGTTCACATTAGGGAACTATCACTTCAATCAGATGTTGAATAGTGGAACTGAAGAAGTGCCGAGGTGCAATGCTGGTGAGTGGAATAGTTTAAATGATGGTGTGTAACTACGGGTGTAGGTGGGCCA
>JAAZQE010000597.1:0-18737 GCA_013620735.1 Clavariopsis aquatica
AAGCTATGTGGGGCAGTCTGAGTGCACAGTTGCATGGGTAAGTGGGTGGGGCTGGGAAGGAGGGGAAAGACAAAACCCTAATTTTTTTATTTTGAGGTTCATATTGAATGCTGATTGGTCAACGGTTCAGGAAGTGTGGACCATGGTTCAACTATTTGGTGTTTGATTAAATCACAATTGATCACTTTTTAATAAGAATAAACAAGAGTAGGTCGTTTAAAATAAAAGTTCATCCTTAACATTTGATTTGATTTTCTCTGTGGTTCCCTTTGTTAGGTATTAACTAAGGGACATGGGGCGAAGGCAATCATTTTGGGGACTCTGAATTGCATAAGAAACCTCGTAAACATAATTCATCTGGAATATACACAGGATTACTTAATATCGGGTAGAGAAACATTGACGCCAGGTGCATATGCAATGTGCAGAACGCCCCCCAACGAAATATCTGTCCCATCCAAGAGAATTTGTTGATCCAAACCCGGGAGGTGACAACGCACCGTGGAACTCCAAACCATGCACAATAATTACCCAAGTATATTAGTTTAACCTCTTTCGTTGCTATGGCCCAAGTCGCTGTCCCAAGTCGGGGCTTTTTGGCCCTGCTGATGTGGACGGCAGAACGCCGTAGCGGCCGTATGTTTTCTGGTCTACTGACACATAATGTGGGAGGCGACCGAGGAGGTTTAATTTAGTCTCAATCCAGCGAAGGATTTTCTCATGTGGAACGAGGAATTTAATGTAACCGGATGCCCCTGAAGTTGTTAGAGAAAACCATGCAGGCTGTTTTAAGCATGGACGTACAAAGATACCCGATCCCAGAACCACACAAATGGCCGATTAAGCTCACGTTGGGGACGAGAAAGCTTGTGATTATTATGAGGATAAGAGGCGTTGTCCATGTTGGAATCTTGTAGGGACCAATGCTGGACTGTGTTAGTTCCGAGTCTGGGCCTAATTTTGTAGGAAAGCCATACTTGAAGTGAGGATTCAACTTGTGTGTCTTCAAAGCCTCCGCGGACAGTAACAAAAACACCCAGACACTGCTGTTTGTTAGCGGACGGTTATGTAGTCCAGAGTGAATTGCATACCTGGCACCCATGACGACCGTGTTGCTCCTAAAGATATATTTCTCCAAAAGCACGAAAATGCCTCCTGGTAAAAGTCCAAATGCTGCCATTCTGTCAATGCATTGTCCTTCCATGTGTATCTCAGAGATAGCTTACGTCCAGTGAAGAGTGCCAATGTAACCAGTGTTCCAAATTCGGCTTCGAAGCGCTCGAGGAGAGGTGTGAGGGCGGCAATGTTGAAGATGAGGTGCAGCCAGTTGAGGTGCATCAGGGGAAAGGAGTTTAGGCGGTGCACTGTGAGAAGATGGGGTTAGCATTGTGCTCATGCGATGGTAGAAAACAATGAATCCATCCCAAAGTCTAGCTACAAAGCTCTGCCTCCGCGCGACACAACGAGAAAAAGAGAAGAAACCCACTCTGAGTCAAATCCATCTTATCCGGCTCGAGACTGGCCCAATCCCTTATCCACGGAAACGGAATCGCGGCAACCCATAGTGCGACGCATACTGTCAAAAGCAACCGCGTACAAAGAGGCAGACGGAGGATGTAGGAGCGCAGCCGTAGCGGATTTAGCTGTGGGAGTGCGGGCATAGTGGCGTATGAGGTGTGGTGATGCAATGCAAAGGTGGCTTTGGCGCGACTTTTCCAACGCGATCACGGAGGTCTGACGCTCTGACAGCAAGCGCTAGGGGCGGGCGGCGATCACATCCTCCGACCACCAGGCACAGAGAGCCTCATCACCACGCTCGCGTTTTCCGGAGATAAAGGGCATCATGGCTCTAATATGTGCGTTCCAAGCAGGTATACAGAGTAACACGTGCTAATTCGATTGCCAGCCACGATATTGGCGCTCCGGAAGGATGCCCGCATTCTCAAGCTACCCCCATACCTGTCCGCGCTATGCATCATCGTCGGCGTGGTCTGGCTGCTTGTTCTCCCGCTGAACGAGTACTCACGGAATACATACGTATCGGAGAATGCTCTGCTGCCGGGTCAGGTCCACACGTATTTCGCAGGCAGCGAGCACAACATCTTCCGGGCTTATAGACACGAGGTTGCAGCATTGGCGGACAAGTCTTCTCAAGAGTAAGACAAATATACGCAATTGCGAAGAAAGGGAACACTAATGGATAATTCAGGCGCAATCAAAAACTTGGTGACATCTTACGGTCCTCGAACCTCAAAGTCGCGACCCAAAAATACTCATACGCAACCTCCGGCCGTAACATCTCAAATGAAAACGTATATGCTATCCTCCAGGGTCCACGTGCTGATGCTACGGAAGCCATCGTGCTTATCGCAGCATGGAGAAATATGGATGAGGAGATTAACCACTCAGGTGTAGCACTTTTACTAACCTTGGCGCGATACTTTAAGAGATGGAGTTTATGGTCCAAGGACATCATATTTCTGGTCTCTGGAGATAGTACATCAGGACCCCAGGCTTGGGTCGATGCGTACCATGACTCACACTCTCCTGACACAATCGAGCCTCTCTCTATTAAAAGTGGTGCACTGCAAGGCGCTGTCGCTATCGATTATCCCGCTGGACCTTGGGGACATAGATATGACAAACTCCATGTCCTCTACGATGGCGTGAATGGCCAGCTTCCAAACCTCGACCTATTCAATACCGCCGTGTCCATCGCATCCGGTCAGATGGGGATCGGATGTACACTCCAGCGTATGTGGAAGCACGATGACTCGTATAACGAGCGTCTCCAAACTATGCTTAGGGGCATGATCTCGCAAGGTCTTGGTCACGCCTCAGGACCGCACAGCTCTTTCATCCCGTACCACGTTGATGCTATTACTCTGCAAACTGTAGGCGACGGTTGGCATGATGAGATGAGCTTGGGGAGAACTGTGGAGAGCTTATTTCGGAGTTTGAACAACCTGCTCGAACATCTGCACCAAAGTTTCTTCTTTTATCTCTTACTTCAAGCCAACCGATTCGTCAGCATTGGGACGTACCTCCCGAGTGCGATGCTTATCGCAGTCAACTTCAGCATCACTTCAATTGCTCTATGGGTGGCCAGTGGCCGCGCAGGAAAATTGCCTAATCCTGCATCTACAGCACCTCCCGCAACCAAGGGTGAGAAATCTACTGAGAAATCTACTGAGAAGCAAGATGCAAAATCTTCAATGGCTCTCGCTGAGAAAGACGGTACCCTCACGGTAATACCAACGACATCTACCGAACGTGCCCTCTTTCTGCCCCTCGCCTTCGTCGTAGCCACCCACTTTTTCGGGCTGCTCCCCCTATACATTTTCAACAATACACACTTCTCCTACCTGGATCTAACATTCAACTCCGTTGCACTACTATCCTCACTCCTCCCCTTCCTCACTACTTTTGTGCTACAACAATTCACTCGCCCGACAGAGCAGGAGACTATGCTTATTCAATGTTTCTCTTTGCTTCTTCTGGGCATGTTCCTCTCTGCTCTAGCAACACTGAACTTTTCGCTGTCCTTCCTGATCGGAATCGCAACGTCCCCACTCACATTCATTCGGGGATCCAGGAATAAGGCAGTTAGTGCAGCCGGGAGCATAGTGTTGGCGTTGCTCAATCCGATTGTTGTTATCAAGGCGGCGACGCTCTTCTTTGGGATAGATATTGTAAAGGTGTTGGTGCAGGCCGCCGAGGGTTGGCATGTTTGGGGGCTGTGGACGCAAGTTGTGGTCTGGCTTGTTTGGTGGCCAGCGTGGTTTGTGGGGAGTGTAGTTATCTCTGGGGGATTGTTTGCTTGAAAAATTTAGCATTGTATAGGGCGCAGGGGGAGATGCATTTATATTGAAAGGGTCAGGCTATATACCACATGAGTATTGAGTATCTCAAAGCTTTGTTCCTTTTTGGTAATGTGGTTTGCTCTATTGTGTTGAAGTTGTAGTGCCATTTGGCCGTGGTAGCCGAGCTGACATTGCTGGAGTTTATGATTACAACTCTTGGGCTTGTGCCTCTACCCTTACCTTGGCTTCTACATGCCCTGTTGCTTGAAGCTGGGACCAGCTCATCTGGATTATTCTTGTTTTCCTTCCAAAACACCAAACGCTTACGCAGCCCAGACATCTTTGCCAACTCCCTCGATCCAGTTTCCAAGCTGGTTTACGCTGGAATCCCACTCCCGCAGTCTACCCCTCATGCTTTCGATCTGCTTCATATCCAAGACCTTAGGTTGCACCCAATTAATCCGCGCAATCTCTGCTACCTGATCGATTGTGCCTCGAAGCAGTCCCAAACTTAGGGCCTTCATGATCAAGTGTTCGATCTCATTCGACTGGACTTTTGTCTCCTCGGAGATGGTGGCGAACGTCATGGCACGGTCGTGCGGTGGACGGCGAAAGACAGTCTCAGTGAGTGCCGAGAGAGAAATCTTCTGGTAGAGGAAAGTCTGGTGTTCCTTCAACAGCGGCACCTTCGAGATGTTTCCTGCGAGTACGTCATATGCGATCAGGTCGCCGCGGTTGAAAGCGAAGAGGAGGTCTCTCAACCACGAGTGTGGGGTCTTGTCGAGTGAGTCAAGAATCGGGTGGAGAAGAAGCTCTCCAAAGTTGTAGATGGAGTCTGAGACGAGAGCGGCAATGCTCAGGTCGTACGCACGGGATTGGCGCTCACGGAGATCGAGGTCTGCGAGGTCGATGCATGCGAGGAAGAGCAAGGCATTTTTATAATAGGCGGCGAACTCGTGCTTGGCCTGGTCACAGTTAATATAAGGCTCTTAAGAGGGGAGACCTCGTAAATGTACCTTGTAGTACTCCGCATTCGCCCGGTAGAACGAGGCATGCACAACCGTCTCAACTGAGTCAAATCCCTCCAGTATCTTCTCACACTCGTCTAGTTCTTTCCGTGCCTCTTCAAATTCTCCTAACCGTAGCTGCATGGTTGCGACAGCGACTGTGGCGTAGACATAGGCATCTTGTGAGGCAGGCTTGTTAACACTCTTTGCGAGGGCTGTGACGAAGGCGAGCCGCTCATCATCATCTGGAAGAATTAGCGTGGATTTGAGGTAAATTAGTCGTGCTGATGGCCTACCTTTGTACTGCGTGGCGGCATTTAACCCCAGTGTCACAAGCTTGAGCTGGTTGATCTTGTTGGCGAAGCTTTTGATGAAAGTCTCGAAGAGAGGTATTCGCTGTTTGGCACTCTCGGGGTGATCAAAGTACTCGACCAGCTTGTCCGTCAGCTCATGCCATAGCTTCCGCTCCCAGTAGTCCTCAAAGTCGATGAAATAGTTCTGCAGCTCCTCCGGTGCCTGGTCGCGCTGGTCACCGAGAAGGTTTGGGATTGTGTCCGTTTCCATAGCCATGTTTGCGATTTGTCCTTGAAGTGTGGGGGAGTTTTGGTTTGGATTGTGGAGAGGGCAGGACAGTCAATGAGAGGGAGTTGGCGCAAGGGAATAGTGTGGAAGCAATTCGCAATGTCGTGGCGGCGGGACGCTCTCAGGCAAGAGCTTCGTCTTGGCACGATCGTCCGGCGGCTGAGATAAGCCGATCCGACGTCGTCCCGCAGGTCAAGCTTCACGACAAGTACATGCCACCCCTTCGAAGCCATTGAACGCCCCCAAAATGGCCGCACCCCGTCATTGTGCTCGCTCTGGAGCGGCATTGACGGCTCAATTGCGTCCTGCACCGCGCACATCATCGCTCCCATCCATTTGTCGTCGGAACATCAACTCGGATGTGCGCATTACCAGAACTGGAAAGCCCATCTTGACCGTGGCGGGCGGCAGGTGAGTGAAGAGTGCATTCTATATTTTAATTCGTATACTAAACACGTTATAGATCTTCTGTTGGAGGTATACGCGCCCCCTATTATACATAACGCAACACCCCGCTCACCCTCGTTCACAGGATACACCGCGACCGTCTTTGGAGCGACAGGTTTCTTGGGAAGATACATTGTCAATCGACTAGGTACATGGAATTTCTCTAAGAGAAAGGAATTGGGCTGACATTGGATATAACAGCTCGATCAGGATGCACGGTGGTCATCCCATTCCGCGAGGATATGGCGAAGCGTCATTTGAAGGTCACGGGCGACTTGGGTAGGATTATATTTATGGTATGGTCTTACAAGCGAAAAAAATCTGTATGTTGCAATACTAACTAAATCAGGAAATGGACCTTCGCAACACTGCATCAATCGAGGAGAGCGTCCGGCATTCCGACATAGTGTACAACCTCATCGGACGGGACTATCCTACAAAGTGAGCTCGACAGGAAGCCACCGTGTTTCAATCCCTAACGCAATCTAGGAACTTCACCCTCTCCGATGTGCATGTAGAAGGAACTGAGCGCATCGTGGAAGCGGTGGCGAAATATGATATCGACCGCTACGTCCATGTGTCATCACACAGTGCCACATTAGATTCCCCCTCCGAGTTCTACCGCACAAAAGCCCAGGGAGAAAAAATCGCCCGAGATGTGTACCCGGAAACCACGATTGTGCGTCCAGCCCCTATGTTTGGTTTCGAAGACCGCCTATTGAACCGACTGGCCGGACCCACCAACCTCATCAGCTCAAACTGGATGCAAGAGCGCTTCTGGCCTGTCCATGCGATCGATGTAGGCATGGCTCTCGAAAAGATGGTTCACGACGACACCACCGCTGCCCAAACCTACGAACTATACGGTCCAACGGAGTACTCAACAGCCGAGATTGCTGAGCTGGTAGACAAAGAAATCATGAAGCATAGACGACATATCAACATCCCCAAGAGAATTCGGCAGCCTGCCGTCAACTATCTGAACAAACTCTTATGGTGGCCTGTCGGTTCTCCAGACGAAGTTGAGAGGGAGTTCCTCGACCAGGTTTTCGACCCGAATGCCAAGTCGTTCCAAGATCTGGGTATTGAGCCCGTCGATTTGAAGAGTTTGACGTATGAGTATCTGGTAAGTCCACAGTTCCTCTCTCTAACTTTTCGGGATTATTTACTGATAACACAATCACAGAAAGGATACCGCTCTGAGCAATACTACGACCTGCCTCCGATGACTGAAAAGGAGAAGAGAGAGGAGAAAAAGTATCTACACGTCATTGACGACCAATAGTTGTCAATTGATGCGGAGGGAGGAAGAGCCGTGTAAATATCCAGGTTCATTAGTTCTAGGCCTTTCAGTGACTGTAGAAGAGTACCATATTAAGCCCTATTTTGCGTATATTTAAGTGTGCTTGATGTGTGTGAAGCTTGTCCCCCTACGATAAAGCGTATTTGGGATGCTATTATCTTGGATATGAAAAATCGATTCATTTTTTACACGAATCTAAATGCTTGCTCTAGCAATATCGACATCATTCTAACATCTCTACCACCTCACAAAAATTTCACTCCCTTGGGGAAATTAGACTTCATTTCAGTTTCTGCGTGAAGGCTTCACATGCTTCTCTTTCATAGATATGTTCAACATGATGAGTGATTCAGATACTTATGGTGCTAGCTGATGTAAATGATGCGACAAATGTTGCAAGACTTTTACACCACCCAAATTGCAATATTTTAGCAAGTAAGTATGTTGTGGTTAGTGATGAGGAAATACGCTTTAGATTGCAAGATTTGGCTGCTGAAAGAGTCGATTGTCCTACTGATAATAACGAATTACTGCTATGCTTCTCGTCTGTCTGCCTTGGAAGGATCCCCCAAACACAATGCATACACTCCCAACCTAGGACCATTCACTACGCCATTCCGATGAAATTAACTTCGAGGATATGCATCAACTATTCAGCAAAATGCGTAGGCACAGCTGAGCCACTGTACGTTTTTCCTTAGGGAGGGGGGGTATGCAGAGAGCGTAGACTGTATGTGAGAGATCGAGTTGTAGCCCATGTGAGATGCAAATTATTTGAGACTCCAGGGTGCATACAAACTATGCCCTTACTGGTGGGCCCTCTGGATGTTTTATGGATTAAATTCGTAGCAAGTCACAAAGTTATAATTGAATACGTAATTCTAGAGGTTTGATATTGACGATGCATCTGCTGATCGCTAAGAATGGCCGTAAGTCATGAGAGAAACCATGTAACATACCCACAGCCCACTTAGTATTTTGTCATAGCGAAATGCACTCCCCCAAAGCACAAGCATACACCATAAACACCTTTATTGGGGAATGGTCGGTCATCGCTTTATAGAAATAATTAGTATTTCCCGTGTTCTGAAGTTATATTAGTAGACACATGCAATGGTATGCAGTCGTTGTGTTAGTAGATAAAAGCCACAAAATACTAATTTAATCGTCTGATAAGGCCTTCTCAAGTACCTCCGTTCGAACAAACCTCAAAATCATTTCGACGAAACAGATAGTTCTAGGTGGAATAGAGTATTTGTTCCCCCATAGATGGCACTACAGATCAATTGCTGTCCGACAATCCCAGTTCATCAGACCACCGTGTAGCCGACCAGATTCGTTGACCATGGTCCAAATGTACTGTGCGTTGTTTTGATGCTTCAAGTGAGGGGTCTAAGTTCAGTACATCCAATACGAGTGTGAAGGGAGTGCAAGGATAAAGTTGTAGGATGGATGTTTCATCAGTGCTCTTCGGAAGATCCCGAGGCCCTACCTGCCCCACTTGCTGTGGAACAGAACACTGATCTAGATGCCTAGAATGATATCTTCTCAAAATATGGCAGGAAAAGGCATATTGCAACATGTTGGGGTCTTGGCTGTAATTAATCCAAACTCAATCACTGCGAACAGGTTGTCGCTATGCCCCAAATACTCGGCGATGCTTTGCCCATCATCCATCTTCATCCACACACGACGAAGAGATATGTCATTATTGCACAAGAGATGAATTGAACGAGTTAAAAGGTGTTAGGAGACTTGAGGAATTAAACCAAGGCCTCTAGCTTATTGTGTTCGTCAAAGGAGATAGACCCCCCGAAGGGGGCTTTCACACAGAGACCTAAAATTTTCAACTAGCCAAGCAATTTTCTCAGCGTGCATGCATTCCACCCTGATCACGCTGTCACTTGGTTTAGTATGCCCTGTCGAGGCTGCCAAGCCCCTGCGGATCCTGGTAGCTCTGTTTTTGGTGAGCGGCACCGTAGGCCAATCAACGAGGCCCGAGCCACAATGGACTCGCTTGTCCAGATGTTTCCGAGAGTCTAAACAGTGTGAGTGCTGTGATGAACTGGCAGCGGGAAACTTTGGGACTTTGGACGTCGAGTAAACACCTCGGCTAGTCCGAATTAGGGTGAGATGTGTCCGTGCGTTATAGCATCTATCAAGGTCAGGTAGAGCGATTGGCTCTGCCTTGCGGACAGAAGGCCAGGCTCCAGCCGCACCACAAGCAGCCAACATCAACCCACGATTCATCGGGCACCGACCATCGTGGCCATGGCGAATACGAGATACCTTCTAGAGTACCTTTCTAGCCCCAAACTAATATTCATCCTTGCTCACATTCTGTTAGTAATCTCGGAGAGGCTACTATATCGGTAGTGGTCGGGGACGACGACTTGCAAAAGAGGTTCACTCTGCACGAAAACCTCGTGTGTACTCGGTCCGCCTTCTTCCGCCGGTGCATCAACGGCAAGTGGAAGGAGGCGGACGATCGAGTTGTGATTCTACCTGAAGACTATCCAAACATCTTTGAGTTATATGTCCAGTCTCTCTACGTAAGGAGACTCCACGCCACCTTTTGTGCAACCGCTGACTGTACGTGATTCAACAGGCAGGGAATGTCGCGAGGAGCAAGGAGATCGAGTCCAACCCCGCTTACTATATCTTACTCGGGGATACTTTTGCCCTGGCGCAAAAGCTGCTCGACGTGCAGGCAAAAAACATGGTCATTCGGGCCATTTTCGACAAGATCAAGGATTCCGTTCACCCACTAGGGTGTTACCCATGCGTCGAGCTTAGCACCATGATGGAGACGATTTGGGAGGCTGCCCCTGTAGGTTCCCCTGTTCGGAGACTTGTTGTGGACATCTTTGTGCTCTATTCAATGGAGATGTATAAGAACCCCAAAGAAGAATCTTCAAAGTTGGCAGAGTGTCTAAAGAACCTGCCAGCCGAGCTTCTTGTTGACCTTTCAGTCGGGCTTTTGAAGAGAAGATGTGTCCATGGCTACATGGATAGGAAGTTTGAACTTGAGAATTACTTGGAACAGGAGTTCTCGGAGGACTTTACGGATAGGCCAGTCCCTTAACTACCATTCATGCAAAATTTCATATGTTGCGCAGTTCCTATTCAGCCCTTAGTATTCGATCTCCTTCCACTCCGTGGACACTGTTTGAAAAGTGCTAGGTTGAACGAATCAGATTTACGCCGAGGCATCAACCAAATTCCGGTCACCTTCTTGGTACTACCCCTAAGACATATTACAGGAGTTCTATTGAATGATTAGGACTTGGCAAAAGCTCTCACAGCTGTCACCGGGTATGATTGGTGCCGTATCCGAGGGCGGAGCATTTTGAAATTATATTGAATTTGGCCATATATAAATATGGATGGGGAAAATGAATATCACCAACCAACAAATGATACATTCGCCATGTAATATCTAAAGCGATTACCATATTTACTAGTTGTACCATCCCCTTTAATCTTCATTCCACACACTTCCCTACTTCTGCAGCACTGAGTGCTGCGTCAGCCACCCTTGTAATTTCTTATTTGTCTCCTCATCTACACAACAAAACTTCACCAAGCCAGTCTCGCCCACCCCATCCACTACTCTCGGCAGCTCCTTCAGCCCCGCAACCTCCTTCACCTTCTCTGCTGAATCTAGTAACCCCCCCAACCGGACCAACCACATAAAACCCCCCTCCACATCCTTGGCTGGGATTGCAGCACTCTGTCCCTTATACAAGCCTGGCAACGATAGACTGTGCTCGTACGCCTCACGATCGTAGCCTGCAGCCTCTTTTTCGTCTCTTATGAGCAACCAGTGGGAATCAGTGACACGAGAGCGAGTGACGTCGCTGCGCTGTTGGGAGATCAAGTGCATGGCTTCCATGTACGAGTACCCAAAGAGTTGCCTCCAGCGTGCGATTGCGTCAGGCGACGGACGTTCGGTGCTAAGTTCTGCGTCGGCAGTCGAAGCAGCTTGAGCCATGCGCTCGACTTCTTCCCAGCTAGCGTCCATGATTGAGTGCCGATTGAATGTAGGACTTGGGCTGCTTTGAGTTGTTGAACGCGCTGGGGCGGCGGTGTGAAGGTTGTGCTAGCTGTTCGAGAATATGAGCTGATTGTTTGGATTGATAGCTAAGTGTCGTGGTAATTTGGATGGTTTGTCACTAGGAGTAACGGATACGGGATTGAAGGGGTTAATAACGAGCTGAAGCGAAGGCTCAGCCCCAATCAGATGACTCATTAAATCACAATAATACGATGATTCACATCTTGCCCTGTCCTCTGGTGTGTTGTATGCTTTTCTGGGCTCTTGAAATTCCTAGCGAGGGCTCGCTTAAACATTCGCTACATAAAGTTATACCGTAGGACGTAAGCGTTTTGGTACTTTACCGACAGTGTAAAACTGCCACACCCAGAATATTCAACGAATCTAATATTATCTCCTCTCAAATCCGCTGTCCCTAATTTTTTTATTCTTCCTCCATTCCAGAGGAGCCTAGAAATAATGACTAGACCGTATCAAAGGTATGTTATGGGATTGGTCATTTCTAAGGTTTTGAGTTATGGGGAATTTTGTCAAGCCAATGGCCAACCGCGGTCAATGCTGCTATGAGATGTGGTAGCGAGAGTAGAGAGAGCATGGAACCTCAGAGTCCCTACCTAGATTCCAACAATAAGAAATTTGACTCTTCCCCTGTTATCCCGCACTTATTCTACATGAAGCGTGGTGATCCCTCCCCCTATAGCTAGTTTATTAGAGATCGGAAAATCTACAATTATGGCACCAATATCTAAAATGCCCGAGTCAGTACTGTATGCCGTAATGTTTGTTTGTATTTAACAAAAGTAGTCTTACAGGCAGAACAATCGCGATTGCCGTCGGTCGAAAGCGTACCGTTGCCTTTCGACCAGAAGATGAAGAAGCAATATTCCACATCCACAAAAACGTGCTAAGCGCAAGTTCTACCTTTTTCCGCACGGCCATTGAGTCCACACTTCACTCGACGAAACCGAGACCCATCAAGCTTGCGAACGAGCACCCGGCCATCTTCAAGGCGTACATTCAGTGGCTGTACACTGGCAAAGTGGCCTACGAGTCACCCGAATCAGCGACCTGCGATGAGTGGATTCTCCTAGCGAAGCTATATGTCCTCGGCGAGAGACTAACGGACCGCAAATTCCAAAACGCCGTACTTGACGCGCTCCTTGATTTCCGCGACAGGCGAAATACGTTTCCTAGCAATGCTGTGGTTCGGCTTATTTACCAAGGTACGCCGCCATCGTCGCCTGCACGGAAACTAATGGTGCACTTTTGGGCGTGGGAGGCTTCGGCGGCGTGGAATGGCTTGCATACGCTGATTCAGTCTACCTGTGATGAGTTTGTAGAAGACTTGATTCCAGCCTTGGTGGTCGGGAGAGAAAGACCACCAAGAGAGGTTCAAAGGCCATGGCATAGTCAACCTGAAATATATCACGCAATTGAAAGAGATGAGGTTGCAGATAAGATGATATACTGGAAAGAAAGCAAAGAGAAAGTCATTGGCGGTAATAACATCGCAGAGAATGACGTTGACTGATTAGTCTGATTAAACCTTCAAAAGAATCATAACTGGGTTTGCAAAAAACACAGTCAGCAACGCTAGAAATCAACTTCACTGCCAAGATGGATATAAGAAACAGCAGAATATGTTTACTTCAACATAGCTTTTTATATAAAAATCTCCTCATCTGCCATAACAAATCAAGTACCTTGATTGGGCACAGGTCTTGTTCTATCAACCAACCTCTCACTCTCTTACATTAGTGGTCCGAAACATTGACTCGGAATACTCCTCGAACGTAACCTTCTCATACAATTTCTTCCCGTCTCTAGCTACTATCGAAGCCTGCGGCTCGATTATCCCGTGCGAGTTTGGCGGAACAAAATAAGGAATCGAGTACCGAGGTGCATTAACGTCTTTGATAACTACACGATGGAGAGCAGAGGGATAGTATCCTAGGAATTTTGATTGTTAAGGGGGTTGGAGAACGGGAGAGGAGATGTACTAACCATTCGAAATGCGTTGAAACATATCCCCGATGTTCATATACAGCACGCCTTCTTGCGGTACCGCGTCGATGAAGGATCCGCTAGCGCGGTCAAGAAATTGGAGCCCGCCGTGTGTGTCTTGGAAGAGGAGTGTGAAAGTACTTTTCTTCGCGTCAGTGATTCCCAGTTTCATATTCAAAATAGGGGATGTGAACAAACCTCCAATCCGTATGTGCCCCCAATCTTGACGCATGTTCATTCTCCAACGTACCTGCCTTAATTATAGGATAATGAAGCAGTCGAAGCTGATTATCATGACCAGAGTGCAGTGCACGCACGGCCTTTGCTTCATCCTCGGTGAGCCCCAAACTCAAGATTAGTGCGTCGAGGATGTGCATGGCTGTTTTGTTCAGCTCCCAGAAGAAGTCAGTCATAAAGGTACGGAATCCTGGGAACACAGGTTCGGGAAGCCATATGTTGTAGTGGATTTTGTTCGACTCGCTCCCAACTTCATAGCTCTCCTTTACACTTTTCATCAGTATTTCCAAGGCAATCTGGTTAGGAGAGAAAGTCATATACTTTGTAATCAGTAATCTTCCCCTCGGCTTCTAGTCCCTGCCAGTCTTCCTTCTCTGTCTTCGCTGCAGCCCTCTCGCGCCCAGTGCCAGAGTACCCACGATGTGGTGTCGGGCCATCGGGATGCGGCGCCTTCATTTTATCTTCGTAAGGTAGATCGAAAAGTTTCTTTGTTACCGCGAAGGCCTCAGCCAGAAGATGCGGGGAGACGCCATGTCCAGTGATACCAATACAACCGTTGATGTGGACTTTTTCGGCTAGATCTTGGGCGACCTTTTGCTGAGATGCAGAATCCCCATTAGTTATGAAGGGTGTGATGTCTACGATGGGGATGGTAGGTTGAGTGGGTGTTGCTCCGTTAGTCGTCATTTTGATGATGGACTTTAATGTTCGTCAGAGGGAATATGAGAAGGTGTATTGCAAGGTTGATCACGAAATGTGCAGGAAGTACTAGGACACAGGAGCAGAGCAAAATACTGATGAGGTTGTGAGGGATGTCAGAACAATCAGACCTCGAGAGGGGTATAAGCACGAATATTGGTGTTTGTCTTACATAGGACGCCTCACTCAGGTGTCCGGATAAGTTGAGAATCACGTGTCTTAATCGAACAAAAACCACTCTCATGCCTACTTTGGTGGGCATGAGTAAGAATGACGGTGATCATCACTTCGGAATGCTTCCAACAGGTCAGCGTGTCATGTGATCATCCACATTCATCATCAAACTCCCTACTCAAACCTAAGAATTCTTCATACAATGTTAACAATGTAGATAAATAGGAATTTACTCATCCATGTATTCCGGAAGGTTTCATATTTTCATTGATTACAGATTGAAGATGTCTGATTTTGTGGGGTATAATTAAAAAGGACAATCTTACCCTGTATTCAAGCTGATTAAAACCCTATTTCCCTTAGTTATATATAATAGGTTCACGGGAATTATTTAAAGCTAGGATAATATTTCAATTGTGAGAGGTTCTGGCAAATCGATCATGTCACGTGGTATATGGTATTGAGAGGCAAAGTTGGCGTACCAGAATGTACAGCACATGCTGTTATATCTCCACACTCCAACCTCCAATGTTGCCAACTCTAGTTTTTGGTCACAATGATTACACTCACGCTATAAGGAGCGCCTGAATTCTGATTCATTCTCCCTTCCTCTTCAACACCGAAGACAACGTTGATCGGAGCGAGGTTTTAAGCAATTCAATATGCCATTTCATTCCTATATATTCACTAGGAAACCCTCAGGGGCTCGTGACATGCTCGTCTCGACCCATCCCTGAGAGTATACAAATGAAGTTCATAAATTTTGGCAATATTAATCGAGTGCAAGGAAGGTTGAACATTTGGACACGGGAACTTCTCAGATTGAACACTAAAAATAACATGCTGGGTATACAACAACTATTCACATCCTACACCATCGGCCCACAGCAGTGACAATAATTTGACAGGATTAGCCCTGCCAAACACTGCTTAATCTTCTCCTCCTGAGGGGCTGCATATTCCCTGGGCTCATACTTCTACTTCTAGTTCCACCAAAACTATTTTCAAACACGCCTTGATCAACATCATCCTCATCATCAATCCTGTCGATTATCTCTTGTGGAGGTTCCTCGTCAAACACAGCCTGTAAATCCGCATGTACTGAAAAGGTGCTGAAACTAAAGCTCCACTTTGATCGTTTAGTGGGGCCAAGTGCGCCTCGACGCCGGATGGGTTTCCAGAGGTATTTGCGTTCATAGAGCGCAATGATGAGGAGGATAGGGGCGTTGAGAATGCGGACAAGGGTGATGTTGATCTTGTGAAACCAACGCGGGGTGAGGATGAACTTCATGGGGAGGAGGAAGACGATTGCGAGGACGTTGAACGGTGGTCTGTAGGCGAAGATGGCATCCGACTTGACCCCTTCGAATGTCATGACTGCGCGGCGGAACTGGATCTCGGCTATAGCATCTGCAGCAATTTTGGAGAAGGTGTTGGAGAGGATAGCAACGAGGATAGTGAGAAAAAGTGTGTTTCCAAGGAAGGCGTAGATGACCATCAAAGCGGGCCCGAAGAACTCGTGGAATGTAGGCGCTTCCTGTATGCCGGTTCCGTCTAGACCAAACCAAATCCAGAGCATCCACTTGGATATTGTGATGGGATTTGGAGAATCGGCTAAATCAACCTTGTCATTTCCTATGCTTAGCCACTTAAGAGCTAGCAAGAATCCGCCAAAGCACCACACTGCGATGAGACTCAATGCGAGAAACTCCTTCATCATTGCACGAAGTGAAATAAAGAGCATATTCTCGGGCAAGAGATTGAAGGCCAAACGCGGGAAGAGTATGGGGGCCGCAATGGCGAGGATATCCAAGGCTTGTCTAGATTCCTCCACGCTTCCGCTCGACCAACCGTGTATCCGTAAAGTTATGTAGATAACATAAATAAAGACAAATGGAATGTCTAGAAAGGCCCACAGATTCTGAGTGTGAACTTGCCAACCATGTTCCAGCATGGAGGCACATTCATCCACTACCCACCCGGCAGCGTAGATAATGAACCAAATTTCAGACGTGGTGACGATGGTGTTTTCGCGATTCATCATGCACAGACAGAACAGGCCGAGAAGTATACAGAACTGAACGACTTCGATAATGTTGCGCGTCCGGGGCACAATAAGACGGTATTGGTTAAGTAGCGGGGCCTTCCGTGGGTCATAAAGCGAAATAGGCTTGTGTTTGTAGTGATCTGGAATAATGTCGATAAATGAAGTTGGTGTATAGACGACCCTTCCGCGGTATACTGCATCGATGATTTTCTGACAGGCTGAGCAGCTGAGGAACGCCTTGCTCTCGGATATAATGGCGACCTCGAGAGCAGTCATTTTTCCTTCGTACCCGCCTTGGCTAAAGTATTCCAAGTTGTGTCGCTCGGGACATATTTCGGGCGGGGCATTCTGGAAAGGTTGGAATGGGGCGACTAAGATATTGGCAAGCAAGAGCAAGCCGGGACGTCCAGTACTTTCTTCATCGTGCCTCCGTAAAATCTTCATTGCAACTATTTCACAGAGATTCGCTCGCGTCAAATTTACAGTTTGGTGGTGGTGCTGGAAATGCTGTTCGCGTAAGAACTGCATTCTATTGACCAGAAGGCAATACACTGAACGATTAGCAGGCATTCCCTCAAAGAACTAGATCCCAAACATACCAATGGATACGTCATCTTCATCAAACAGTCGGTCTACTAACGGTTTTACAATCAAAACATTCATGCGAGGCTCTTTGAGTTGGTCCAAGGTGTAAGGATCATCAATACTAGCCAAAACAATCCGCCGTATGCTAGATTTAGATGAGCAAGTGTCATCGTCTCCATGGCTAGTCTTCCAACATGGGAGAGCGCGGAAATGGGCTTACCGTTGGATCGTGTAATAAACCAACAAATCCTGATGCGGATCCCGACAAAACACTTCCCTCGGGCCTGCAACGCCACCATCCTCCCTAACGCACCCATCCGGGTCCACCGTCTCTTCATCGGCACCAAGCAACGTCTCTTGCTCCTCCCTACTCCTAACAGCCCTCAGTGCATCACTCAGACTACGGTGGTTCGGGGTCAAATGAGGCCGAGTCAAGTGATCCGGGAGCCGGATGTGCTGGGAGGATTGGCGTCGCTTGGGCGAGACATCCCCGGCGTTGCCATTGGAGTGTTGGTTGGAATTGAGATCGGAGGGGGATGTGCTTCCGAAGTGGTTGGAGGGGTTGGGGGAGTTGGATTGACCGTTACCGTTGCCGTTACCATTCGGATTGGAGGGAGGTGCAGACATATATTCAATCCCAAGACTTAGGTAATAGAAATGTGGCAAGCTAGGGTACGCGAAGATAAGTGGAGCAAACGGCCCTTGGCGTATAGGTTGCCAAGTGCGCGATTGTATAGAAATAGGAAGCGTAGAGGATGCAGTGGCCGGCAGCGATGGACTATCTACGTGCAGAGGGACTGGAAATGATGGTGTTGATGAGCTGCAGTGTGGATAGAGGCAAAAGCAAACGGGGTCCGAGGCGATAACAGGATGTTGGCGCTTGCCTCGATGGGGCTAGTGTGGTTTCGGAAGTTAGACGTCACCACATGTGAGGTAGACCACGATAGTAATGCTCCTGGGCTCGCAGTCGACGTGAATTGAAGACCTAAAATATACCAAGTACAATTACTTGCAGTGGCTGAGTTACTCCATACTGCAGGCCTGCTGTCTGAAAAACGCTGTGTGTAGAGAGCATGTACTGGTAACCAACGGCCATTGACTCTCAATCTTTCGGCTCAGGCATTGAAGCGGGTAGGTATATCCAGCACGGGTGTCTATCTTATAGCTTTCAAGGCCACAGAAACCATGTTTAACAACCCCTCCAATCAACTTCAAACTGCCCCACACGTCAAGTGGATCAACCAAGCTGACAAGCATAACGCTCGCCAAGCCCGCTCGCTCCACTCCGCCGCCGGAGACTAAATCTGAAGTACCCCTCGCGTTCTCCACGGACAGTCACGAAACAAAACAAAAAGGTCCATGCAAACATCCCTGGGTCTGTAAAAGCAGGGAGGTACCGGCCGGTTACACGCTCCACAGCGAGCGTGCGCGGAACATCTTGGCCAAGTAGGAAGTGGAAGTAGAAAATTCAAACTCTCTCCGCGCCGCGGCCTACCTAGTCGACAAGCTCAGAAACGGCATTACTAGATTCGTTTCCCCTCGTCGGCGCAATTACCACATTGGTTTATGGTAGCAGTGTGACGAATCCGCGGCCGACCTGCTAGCTATTTGCTCCTCGCTCTCGTAATTTTGTCTATGCGCCGGAAACGGAAAACTTTCCACCTACGCCAACATATCTGAGTCGAACAAGCTCCAAACTCTTATTTTAAATACTATCCAGCAACACAATCTTCGCCCCCTAATCCTCACCTAGTGATTTCTAAACTCCCACAAACCTCTCTTAGCCAAACCC
>JAAZQE010000598.1:0-18714 GCA_013620735.1 Clavariopsis aquatica
GGGGAGAGGGGGTTGAACATCACCATGGTCTCTAGCTCCCAGGCCTCATTCAGTTGTAACCGTGATGTATTCTGTCTGGTAGTAGTCGCCATCTGCTGTGCGGTCATCTACCAATCTGCCATCGACGCATCTATCGTCGAACCAGCTACCATCAAGCCAACTAGCTGTTCATACAATGCAACATCCATCATCTATCAAGTCGCCTCACCCCATCACCACAACATCTCCATTCATCCCATACATCCGCCCATTCGTCCAGCCCACTTGATTCATTCGCTCGATTCATTCACTCACCCATCCACTCGATTCATTCCCTCCCGGCTACCTACCTTGGCTGCTCCGTCCTCTCAACCAGCTCTCCAGAACGCTCGCTGAATCCGTCGCTTAACCATTTGCCCAAAACATTCACTTCATTTCTAACCATTGCATCCCCCCTCTCCCATAGTAGCCCCCTTTTTTATCTGCCTCGCGTGCTAGATACTTTGTCTCTGCTGATATAGACACTGCGTACCATCACTGGATATAATCCATTTGATATTACAAAATCTGTGTTTTCATCCACTTGGTATCATTAAATTAATTAACAGCTTCTTTTCGTGGTTTGATATCTGACATGTTCCATGAATACATTTCCCTCCAATACATGTACTAAAATCATCGCGCTGTTTTTTTTCCTCATTCACTACATACAGCAAGTACATTTGTTCCCTACGTCCACCTCCTACATTCATTCCGTTCAACAATTTTATACTAAACTTGGTCCGAATCCTATAACGGCCAATCTACACAGAGAAACCCCTCACGGTTGCACCCAGGTTCGCCCATCATTGCCAACATCTGCCAATGACTACCAATGGAGACAGTATTAGGGTCCAGGCTCGACCATGCCTGGACGTTGATCGACTTACAAACAGCCCCTTCTCATGTCCCATAAATATTTACTTCCACAGGAGATACAAGTTATCGGTAATTTATTTCAATCGTATAGTAAATACTCCGCTGTCTGCGCCACCCATATATAGAGTCATGTGAACAGCTCTCACCAGTTGTTTTGCTCCAGAAACCTACTTCCCCATAGTCATCCAGTATACTCAAACACTAACATGAACAACAGCACAGATGCAAGGTTAAACATCATTTTTTGAACCACGAATATTTAGCCTGAGATAGACAAACCGTTGCACCACGCTTATGACATGACTTTTGAGCCCGTTCAGTCCCGTCCAGCCCAAGTAAATCAAAGGAAACCATCCAGCAAACGATGCCTGCTTTTGATATTCCACAATTGTATTGTAGTGTACAAGATGCTCACTTATGGCATCTCCTATTCGACCCGCTCCTACCCCAAACCACAAATTCATGCAAAAGAAGCTCCCCCAATCTAGTTGATTATAACCTTCGCATCTTTCCTGGCCCCGCAGGACTTTATCTACCCCATGACCATGCCCTTAAGTCCAGCCATGTCGCCCTCCTTAGCGGCGATTTCGAAGTATCCGTAAATGATAGTTACGGCCAACAGAATACCAGTTCCGCTACCCAAGGCTCCTAGAAGATCACTTCCGACGGAAAGGGCACCAATGCAAGCACCGCCGAAAGCTGCGGCCGTGGGGATGACGCGCTTCAATTCCTTGTACATGGACTCCTCACGATGTCCAGCCATGACGAGACCTTGTTCCTTGAGCTGCTTGGCAACGTCACGAGGAGAAGAACCGGAAACTTCGATCCAGGTCTTGGAGAAGACAGCACAGGCAACAAGCATGTAGACGATAAATACAGCGGTTTTGAGAGGGTCGGAGAGCGCCTCTGTGATGCTGAGAGGTGGGGACCTTGGAAATGTTAATAATTAGAAATTGCAGAATCTGAGCAAGCAACATACATGTAGTAAGCGACACCAGAGGTAGCAAAGAGCTGGGAAGTCCCACTTTCACGGGGCTCCCAAACACCGAGGAGTCGGACAAGAAGGTTATCAGAGAAGCGCGAGTAGAGCATCTGGCTGATCAAGAAGACATTGGAGGATAGAGCCGACTGGAGCATGATGGGCATGTTCGAAGTATAGAAAAGACGGACGGGGTATGAGCCGCGGACACCACGCTGGCGCGCGGACTTGACGGGGATCTCAACACGGAAGCCTTGGAGGTAGATAACGGCTCCGAAGACAACGACAGTGGCGATCAAATTCATAACGTTGGGCAAGTTCTGGCGGTAGAAAGCTTCCTTAAGAGCAACCGTCTTGTTGGGCCAGGTGAAGAGAAGGTGGACAAGAGCAATGAGAGCACCCTCGAATTCAGGACCGCGACCAGTGTTAATGGTAGTCGGGGAGAATGCCTTCCACATGATAGACTCGCAGATGTTGGTAGCAATGAAGAGAGAGATACCGCTGCCAAGTCCATAGCCCTTCTGGAGAAGCTCGTCGAGAAGAATGACGATCAAGCCGGCAATGATGAGCTGGATAACGAGGAGAACACAGATACCAGCGCCAAGGTCAGAGGGCTGACCATAGAGACCGGAAATGACATAAACGACGGCCTGGCCGAACGACAGGAGGATGGCGAGGAGCTTCTGCGCGGTCTGGTAGAGCTCGCGGTCCGACTTCAGGTCCAAGTTGACATCAATAAGGTGGGTACCAGCGAGTAGCTGGAAAACCATGCCGGATGAGATAATAGGCGTAATACCCAGCTCCATAAGAGTACCACGATTACTCGCCATCATCATTCGCAGCCAGTATAGGGGATCTGAAGTGTCCGAAGACACAATTCCGTACAACGGCATTTGGCTCATGACCAGGAAAACGAGGAGCGTCAGACCTGTCCATACTAGCCGGTTGTTGAAGGGAACCTTGCTTTCGGGTAGTTGAATCTCGGGGACGAGAGGTACGAAAGGTTTGACGAGGTCGAGAAACCGTACTACAAAGCATTGACGTTAGCCACGCCCTGTGAATAAATGTCTCGCGCGACGGCGCGCGTTGCAATTGCGCGAAAAGGGACACTTACGGCCGCTCATGATTGCGGATCAGGAAGCCAGGAACAATACAAAAGAGACAAGCAGAGAGCAGAAGAAGTGAGAGGATGTTGTGGAAGAGATGGGGGATGCAGAGGGCGCCGCAATGAGATGATGCGTGAAGTTAGGACACGTTGAATTGCTCCAGCCAAAATTATGTAAGCCACGCTAACCCCAGCTCATCCCTGAGCCGCGGACTTTCTCTGGCGGACGACCCCCTTCTATACTCTGAGGCCACGCTGGCCTCGCAACTGGAGACGTACCTTTAGCCCCCTCCTTCTCTCCTTGCCATGAAGAATTTATTCCATGCTCTTGGTAGTATTTTGGGTGAAGTATCGCTTGAGGCGCGGGAACATTGCCCACGCGAGCTTTCAAATCCTACTGATAGGATTGCAATGAAAGCGGTAAGCTCCTTGTGGCAAAGTGGATGGATTGGATTGAATTATTAACAATAATTTATCGCTATCTTTGCTGTGCCGAGCAAGATGGTTCGAACATTTAACTATATCAGCTGTCTGAGTTTTGCATCACTTAATAACCTTATGCTCAGTTGGCATTGAGTCGATACATATGACAGATCTCCACCCTTGAATCTTTTACTAGTTACTGGGTTAGATATGATTTCCGGTAGCATCCTAAAACAGGGGGTTCTTTATGGTGGAGTGTGAATGCGAAAATAGCGTCCCCCATATCAAAATGTACACCAATTAAGTAGTCGCGGGAAGATGATTTGCGTGTTGGGAACATAGCCCGCCATCTAGGATTGGCTCACTTACCGAATGCGAAAAGCATCACAGGAACCAATGATAGTGCAGGCGTTGCTTAAGCGTCCGTTCTTGTACCCTATCTTTCTGTCTGCATCACGCATATCTCAATAGCGAAAGCGAAATCCTTCAGAATATGATGATGCAATTTTGCCGTTCGAGAGTTTGTTGCGAGCCCCTAAAAAGAGTCGTACATTTATAATACACCGGGCACTGCTCTCTTCTCCCCATCATCTGTTTGAACTTCTACATTTGTTTCATATACATTCCACCCATCAGCTCCATAAATAATACAATTCGATCTCAATTGGGCCACTATCACCACCACCATGACGTTTGAATTTAAAATGTTTAGATACACGCCATCCTTGGTCGGCGCATGTATTGCCATAGTTGTATTTTCGGTACTCACTGCTCTACATTTTAGGCAGTGGTACAGAACAAAACAACTCATCATTCTATGTGTCGTTTTGGGGGCTATTGGTGAAGTTCTATCTACGCCTTGGTTTCAACAAAGTACTAATACATTCAATCATAGGTGAAATTGGTGGTTATGGAGCACGAATCGGAGCCCACTACAACAGCCAAAACTGGGCCTCATTTATCATACAAGGTGTTCTTATTCTTGTTGGCCCCCTCTTCTTTGCTGCTACGATATACATGATGCTCGGAAGAACGATTCGTCTTGCCGGTGGTGAAGACGTTTCAATCATCAGTCCAAGGTGGTGCACACGATTGTTCCTCACAGCGGACATTAGCACGCTCATCATCCAGGGACTTGGTAATTTCTCTCATCCCAAGCATCAGACAAGGCAACACACTGATGCACTGCAGGTGCATCTATCATGGGTACCATGCAACTCGCCCTTGCTATTGCAGGCGAAAAGATCGTGATTGCCGGTCTCGCCCTCCAAGTCGCAACCTTTGTTGCCTTCGTCATTGTAGCAACCGACTTCCACATCCGCATGAACAAGAAAGCACGTAACCATTCAATCGAGGACTTGTCCGAGGAGTGGAGAAAGATGCTGTGGATTCTCTACAGCGTCAGCTCCCTCATCCTGTTTCGGTGTATTTTCCGCCTCATTGAATACTCGATGGGAAACTCAGCGTATCCAATGGCACACGAGTGGTGTCTCTACGTCTTTGATACAGTGCCGATGACCATAGTGCTCATTCTAATGCTGGTGCTCCAGCCGACAAAATACTTCACTACGGCCAATAAAAAAATAAGTGATGGACCGGAGGAGCAAGTGATGTCTAATTTAGGAACCAAATAGAAACTAGGGCCCTAAATCAAGACATGTACTATGAGCGTTCTTTATTGGCTTTTTCATGAGAGTCTCGCAAAGGCTACTGTTATGAGCCTGTATTCATTTATTCTTCTTGGCGTTTTGTATTTATTCTCCCAGTACGCCTTGGAATCCTGTAGCCTTGGATGTATAAACCCCATATATACTTTCTCCTCGATTTTATTCGTGCTCAAATTTCTCCGGGATTTTCTTTTGCACTAGAGTGGCCGCCCATTGTTCGACTTCGTGTTCATGCTGAGGGTTAGAAGGATTATTTGCTGGTTGCGAAGTACTACTGCATACACCAGTGCGGACTTATCATAATAAGTAAGTTTGCTCTATATATTATCAGCATTTTAGTAGTCATCATCATTCCCTCATATCATTATCCACAGCATTTCCCGATCAAAGTCTTGCCTCATGACGCAATAAACCCTTGCAAGACTGATCAATGTAACCTCATCGGGGCAAGCGAACTTTCCCTGACATCTCACCTCTATCTACCCCTTGTTAACCCCACCACCTGCTAAGCCACCTAAAAAAACATACTGGACTGAAATTTGAACCATCGTTGCCATTCCTTTTCATTTGGGAAACCATTTGAATGCTACAATGCCTCGTCGGACACCCGGGTTTATCACCAAGCGGCCACACAGGAAATCAAGGGCAGGATGCCTGATGTGCAAGAAGAAGAAAGTCAAAGTATATATAATATCAAGACATCTTTACAGATCGTCAATAACATTTCTAGTGCGATGAAATTTTGCCAAGATGTTCTTACTGCACTCTACGTCAACTCGACTGCGTGTATCCCGAGCACAAGAACGATCCGCCAGAGGTAAATCCAGTGGTACAAAAACCTCAAGAATATGGGTACAATATCCCAGTGCAAGAAGACTTCAATTCACCTATCCGAAAACCATTATGCCTCACACCAGCCGTGAATACATCCTCAGGCCAACTCACACGCCTAGACCTCGATTTTCTTCACCAGTACAAGCACGTTACGTGGCGAAGTATGTACGTCAGGGAGGACGCAGTGATCGATAAAATCAATCGCGAGTGGTTACCACGTGCCGCATTGTCGCAATCTTATCTTTTATATACTATTCTCAGTATATCGGCAGCTCACAGGAATTCAATGCATCCGTCGAAAGAAGCCCAAAATGCGGCTACGTTTTATAGACAAAAGACGTTCGCAACTTACAACAAGGCCCTTCAAAACATTACTACCGACAACTACGAAACACTACTTTTCACAGCCCTCCTGCTTCAGCTACTGGTCCCGCCCCCGGACCTGCCATGCGAAGATAAAACCATGTTGGAATGGCTCATGACATACTTGAAAATGACACAAGGGTTACGCACCCTTGCAGGCCTGAAGTGGGGAAGTGGGATCGAGAAACTGGTTATCTTCCCCATGTTAAAGAGAGAATTGAGGATATTGCCTCCTCCACCTTTTCTCAGGTTCGAAAGCGAAGACCCTCGACTCTACGCACAGGAGGGGCCGGTGGGGGGTACTCCTGAGTGGCCGAACCCAGCAGCTACATATTGTACATCCCAAATAGCGCCGATAAGCGCGGGCGTAGACAGGTATGTATTGGATTTCAGGTCTCCCTGTTGCAGAACGTGCTAACTAACTGTGTTTGAAGTAAGCAATATCTTTCACATTTCTCTCACATTGCCTCCCACACCTTTAAGCGAACGACTCATTTCCAGGAAAAGTGCAAATAGATCGATGCAGTCCTGCTAGGATGTGCTATATCTACTAATCCCCTCTTGTTAATCTCCATTTTGAGTATTCACTTGGTACCTCTCTTCGCGTTCTCATCTCCGCATAGATACACAAGGAAAGTTTACTAACATGAACCTCTAACACAGTGGCGAACCTCCCATTCCAACCGCAAGCACTCGTAGGCGTCGAAAAGGAAAATCACCCCCAACCGCCAAAAGAAAGCGAACCCCCTCGCCCAAACGCCTGGAGCAAACCTCACGCATGGCGTATCCCCGCACCTGCCTTCCTCCCACCACCTCTGATGGCTCTGCTTCTTAGCCTCATCACAGAAGAAACTGGACCCATTGATACCCACCGCTCAACTCTCCTCCCTCCCCTCCATGCACTCTCACCCATTTTCCTCTCTTTATATCACTTCCACCTCTCGCCCGACTTCTACATCCGGACGATCGTCCTCCCTACCTTCCTAACGCCGGAATTCATGCAGCTAGTTAAGACGCAAGAGCCGAGAGCCGTGATCGTGATGGCATGGTGGTTTGCCTTTGTAGTGCTAATCCCCAATACGTGGTGGGCGGTAGGAGTTGTTCCGCGACTGTTGCAAGCAGCGAGTAATACGGTTATGAGGAGCGATGGGGGAGGTGATAAGAAGATGTTGATGAGTGCAGTAGAAGGTGCCTTTAGAGTTGTGAGGTTGGCCGAGAAGAGAGGACCGGAGGTCGGGGCCAGGAGTATATTCGAGAAGTGGGAGGGGGTACGGTGGGAAGATGGGGGGCAAGCGGAGGGAGAAGAGCTTTTTTGACAGGTCGTTGATACCCTTAAGTTGGTAGGTGATTCGGATTATGTAGGTGTAGCAAGGCGAGATTATTCTTTCTGTGTTGGATTCAAGTTAAAGGGCAACTGGGCTAGGATGAATACCACTGTTTAGTCTTTTCTTTAAGTGAATGTCAACTTGAGCGATTAAGTTTCCTCGAAGCAGCTTTACGTATACACCAAAAAATATTGCCCACTCTAGGAGATGTCATTTGACGATTGTCTGAGTTGGAGTACAAGATTAAATGCACTACTAGCATGTTTAATTTTATCAAGTTTAACGAGGACTTATCCTGCATACCCGTTTTCTTTTCGTTGGAGGTCAAACTATTACTTTATTGAGATTTCTGTTTATGTGTGCATTACAAAGAATTTGTTTCTGGCACAATAAATTGACACATCATATCCAATTCTCAATGCCGTATGCTTGGGCCAATCCAACAAACTTCTGCATGCGCGTCTCTATTCCGCATCCGAAACCCCCCTCCTCGGGTCCCTCAACATACAAAACAGCTTAATTTGACTATTCTCGCCCTCCCCATCCTTGCAATCCATTTCCTTAGCTAACCGAAAGCCAAACTTTTCGTAGATTTGCACATTCGGTTCCCTTCTACTACTCTCCAAATAACACTGGACACCCTCTTTGTCTGCCATATTCACTACTTCCTCTATCAATGCCCTTCCTACGCCTTTACCCTGTGCCTCGGGCAATACGGTAACAATATTGCAAAAATAGTAGCCTTTTGGATCAGTCCAGAGTTCCTTCTGGGCTTCCGCCTGCCGCTCTTTCCAAATCCAGTACCGCTTCGTCGAGAGCCCGCCCCGGCCGTACCACAGGTTCATCCGGATTTGCGAAAGCCAGAGAGACCAGAAGGAGAGGTAGAGGGACCAGGATTGTGGTTCGGAAGGTGGGGAAGGGGGAAGCCACATTGCGCAGCCGAGGATTTTGGAGGGGGAGGCTGTGTCTCGTGCAACATGGAAGAGGCCGTGTTGGATGCCCCAACGGCAGCGTAGGGTTAGTGAGACACGGTTGCGGACAAGGGAGACCTGGGAAAGTTAGGTGGGATGGAAGGAAGAGGGGAGGGAGGGGTACTTTTGACCGGTCTGGGAACACCCAGTTGTTATACGGATCGTCAGCGAAGGCCTGTTGAATTGTATCTATCGCGCCATCTATATCTGCTTCTGTCATACGGGAGACTTGTATGGGCATCTTGGTAGTGTACGTTGTGAATGTTTGGGGTGGTCGTGTTCGAGCTGTGAACGCTCTTTTGTGAGTAGGATTTGGATCAAGGTGGATCGAAGGTGAGATCAAGAGGAGTATGCGAAGGAAAAAGCAAAGAGGGAGAAAGAAAGGCCATAATAGCTGCGGGGAAAGCCACTTCCAAGTTCGGAGCTGTTGAAGGTAGGGTCTTCATGATGCAGATAAGCGAATGCTAGGGTTTATAATCACGTGACGAACTAGTTCAATTCAGGCATGTACAACCGAACTGCCCTGGACTCTATTCGGCTCATGTTGTAATTATGGTAGTATCCCTGAGGATACTATCGGTAGTCGTGAAATAAGTACACAATTTAGATATCCTCTTGGGTTTTCATTTTCAACATAGAAAAAGGATTAGTTTCCAATACATTTTGCTATCGAGACCTGCATACTGGGTATTCTCTTCTCGTTTGCTTCACTTTCTTCTATCTTCTAAAGATCGAATTCCGGCTGATTAGTAGGAACCAGACATTTTGAGATCTTATATACTGGACCAGTAAGCTTGAATTACTAATAGCTATTTCCTAACGTAATGCTCTGGCATAACGAGCCACAACCAACTCTCGGACCTTGTACTATCAAGCCGACTCTACATCCAAATGCCTACGTTTTACCTATAATGATCTTGGAGATCAACAATAGACATGAATGTAATCGGCACATTTACGATCGATAGAGATCCCTGATTAAGCAATCACGTTCGATGAATCGGCAAATTTCCCATCATCACGGCTTCATCTTAGCACGAGCCTTCCCAGCACGGCTCTTAGTGCTTGAGCACCCTCATACCCATCTGGACCCATTATCCTCTCCACCTCGCCCACCAGCTCCTCGCTCTTCTGTCTCAATTCTACTATTACAGACTGCGAGTACTCAAAGCTGCCCTTCCCTTCCAGATACTTGACTGCGTATCTCTTCACTTCATCGTCGGTGGTCTTTTGCTTAAGAATATTGATGAGCACGAGGTTGGAGGGGTCGGCGCGGATGGCGTGAATGACGGGGAAGGAGAATTTTCCTTCAGTCAAGTCTTCACAAAAGCCCTTGAGGGAGGAGTAACCAGAAGTCGGCGAGAGATTGAGGTGGTCGTCGAGAATTTGGAAGAGGAGGCCTACTGTCGAAACGAGGGGGGCACAATCACTTGAAGTTGTTAGTATTGTAGGTTGTAAGTACGGCAGCGTGGGACAAGGCCGCGGGGTAGGTGAAGGAACAGGGCGGAAAAAGCAACGTACATGTTCACAGCACTTTCGGCCTGCATTAGCTTGATGGCCAACCGAAACAAGCCACCCGTCTTGTTGCCCACCATCTCGAGGTAGTCGGCCTCGCTTGGGCATGTCAAGCTATCCCTCCAGTACAGATCCATGCCTTGACCTCGATGCAGATTCAGCAGCTCTTCGGTATATATCTCAATCAGTTTTGGATTTCCCATCAATGCCACTTCTTGAAGGGCCTTGAAGTAGACATAGTTGGCCGAGTTGATGGTCTGGGCAACGCCAAAGATGCTGTTAGCAACTGGAATGCCGCGGCGGAGAACCGAAGAATCTTCGACGTCGTCGACTCTGTTGCACTTCTTGTCAGCTATGCCTTGTCTAGGCAACAGACGGGGTGGGTCCATACAGCAGCGACGCAGTATGCAGCATGCCGACCACACGCGTGATAACTTCCAGGCGCTCCGGGGGCACTCTCAACCACGCATTGAATGCAGCAATGAGCTGGCTGCGGATGTCCTTGCCCGGGTGCCCATACAGATAGTCGAAGGGCCCCAGCAGTATGCGCTCCTTCTCGTCGGTCCACGTCGAGCGGGTGCGGTATATGAGGTCGTCACCCACGCCTTTCAGCTGGTCTGTCGGCGGCGGAGACATTGGTGCGGGAGTAGGGTATGGATATGGATGAGCGTTTGACTTTGTGGATGCCGATGGCTGTGAAGAGGAATTGGGCGGCGGGGCAGTGAAGCTGGAGCTGTGGCTGTGTTTGCTCTTCCTGCTCTGGCTCATCCAGTCGACCTCGGAGAGCGGGCGCAGAACACTTGGCCGGTGTTTGACAGCGTTCACAATACCGTGAGAGCTGGTGCGTGGGGGGATGGCGTTGGGCGAGGCAAAGGGCGACCGGGAGCTCGAGGGCGGGTCTGAGGGCATGATGCGCTGTTTTTGGTGGGGTCTGCTGGTTTGGTCTGCTGCGGCGGCGGCGGCGTTGCCTTGGATGCGTGCCTGGGGCGGGCAAACCCCCAGTTGCCTCTGGCTGCTTCTATGTTCTTGCGTGCGAACGCGTCTGGCGGATATGCGCCTTCGTGGCGTGTATGCACGCTTCTGCAGCTCTCGTCCAGGGCAGACTGGCCTGCAGCAGCGTCGGTGTTGAGGCGGGGAAGGGTGCGGAGGTCCCGGTCAAGGTTCCTGAGAGCAATTCGGCATTGGCGAATGCGAAAGGATGGACGGGCCCGAGGAGAGCGGACGAATATAGAGGAGCCGCGATTGCAGAGCTGCTGCGACTTGCGCGGCGTCCCATGGCGGTCCGGCGAGGTACAAATGGAAGCAATTGGGGAATAGGCCAGGGCCCGCTAGTGAAGATGCACAAGTAATGGCTGGCGCTTGTGGGTGGCGTCTGCTAGGGACGCGCCGTTGACCTTCACGTCGCCTCGCGCTGCCCGCGGCCGCAGACATTCCTTATTCGCTGGCTAAATTGGACATGGAAGCCACAGGTGGCAGTCCGTGGATGGCTTCTCTGCGAGATCACAGCAATTTGACGAAAAGAAGTTGCATCTGTGAACTATCTGACCTTCGCAGGCATGCCTATCCGCTTTCGCCTTTTCCCGCTGCAGCTAAGTCATATCTACAGCACAAGCGTCCAACAACGCACTCTTCCAATCTTAAGCCGTGCACTTGCTCGACTCGGGCGTCAATGCACTACTCCCACTTGAGCATCCACGCAACGTGGCGACTCATTCACCCAAGGCCATGTGTTTTCACGGGCAGCAGGCAGTGGAGGGCATGTTGGCTGTGTACCTGGGAGAGATACATGCACTGTCCATCATCGGGGAGTTCCAAAATACTGTCGGGCAAAAGGTAAAGATGTTTACTTGCCGAGGAAAAGGTACAAACCACTCCGCCATTCCCCCCTCGCCAAAGATTACCTATGGCCGTAGCATGGTTGATAAGTTGACGTAAATGCTGGCGATGGGGAAACGAGCTGCGAGAGAAACTGGACCTAGATAAAACAGACTGCAAAATATCTCTATATCCATCGGAGAACCACGCTAGGTGCTGTGAGTATATACCTCCGTTGATAGCCCGTCCAGAATAACTGATCAAAGAGACCAGACAAGGACTTGTCGCGGATTATTGAATCGTCTAAACGCCACACAGTTGTCACTCATGTGCACTACGGGCACCATAGGTCCAGATTCCTTGGACGCCATCTTGTTTGCTTTCTTGGCAAGTTTACGTTGAGGCTTCGGCTTCGTTCTTTCGGCATAGTCGCACAACTCCTTGCTCGGCTCCTTCTTAAATCCTTGTATTTACAACCCGAATGTTCGTAATGGGCATGACCATTGATAGGCAAGTATGATTGTATTCTTTGTGCACCCCCCCGCCCATATCCCATGAACAAAGTAGGACATGTGTAAATGGGAGTGCAGAGACGAGATGGACGCCACATGAATTCGTGAAATTATACCTGTGCATCATGTTCTTGATCTCAAATGACAACTAGAGGAAAGTAAAAGCTTTGGAATTTTGCAGATGCTTACGAGGTCGAACATTATTTTCTTTCTGTGTTTGTGCATTAGAGTGATATTGCGGTACAACAAAATATGGCGATATGAAGCTGAACAAAGTTGGTCGACCGTAAATTGTAACTTGCAAAGTAAAAGCGAGAAGAGATAGAAATGGTATTGTATAATAAGAGAAATTCAAACGAAAACTACAAAGACACACAACCTAGATGAGGGTGGGAAGTGTCGACTGTCGTTGCTTGCCTTGCTAGTACCGGTACTGGCATCGTGATCAAGTGAAGTTTGTTCCAAGGACAGAATGCAGTGAACCTCGACTGATGTCAAGTAATTCTAAACTAGTGGATATTTTGTCGGTGATTCTCCCCCATAGCCTCAACTGGTGTGGCAAAGGCCAGGGCTAGCTACCTGGAGTGTTTGTGCCTGGTGGGGCTAAAGATGAAGACGCTAGCTTAGTCAGGGGTGGCACCTGTATTTTCTGGCATCTCGCAGAGATTGACCAAATCAGTCAAAAGCTTATTTCTTTCAGTAAGAAAATTCAACAGTGTTTATATTTATAAAATAGTACATGTGATAGCTACAGGACGTACTAGAAGCAATATGCCGTTCATTGAGCATCTCCAGTCCCTGACACTTGATTTACCACCCTGCTGCATAGAGTTCTGGCCGGTAAACCCAAAATACGCTGTGGTAGGGACTTATAATCTCGAGAAAGCGGAAGAACTGCAAGGAATCACCGAAGAGTCGGAGAAGCCAGAACTCAGTGAAGGGAAGAAAAGCCAGCAGCGAAACGGCAGCTTGATTCTTCTACGAGTAGATGGAGATGAAGTGTAAGTGTGTCCTGTATCTTACTATTTAAAATTCTATTCGCTACAAGCTCTAGAGGGTAAGATTTTTGATCAATGGTGGGGTGGAATTCACGCAATGCCATTTTATTTCGAGAACTAAGGCAAGTTAGAAAGCTCGTCCACACGCTATCAACTCCCTCCGCTATTCTCGATGTCCATTTCAACACATCACCTCACCAGAATTCCACTTTTGGAGTAGCAACATCTACAGGTTCCATTGGAATTTATCACCTGGTCCAATCTATTGCAGATGACACTCCCAAAATAACCTACCACCAGAATCTTCAATATTTCCCAGAAGATGTGTTGGTCACTGCCTTCCTATGGTATCCCAACGGTTCTAGTATTGGAATGGCTCTCTCCAGCGGCGAGATATTTCTAGGGCTATCCAATTTCGACAAAACTCTTGATACATTGGTATCTGGGAGTATAGCAGCGCACGACTTGGAAGCATGGACTCTTGCCTTTTTGCCTGATGGACTGGGCTTATATTCTGGGGGTGATGATAGTGCACTGAAATTCACCGAGTTGACCGAGAACCATGAGTACCATTTTGATGACTCGGTTGAACCCAAGTATGGAGATGTGAGGAGAATACCATGGTCAGACCAAAGGATCCATGAAGCAGGTGTTACGGCGATACTTCCCCTTTCCACCAACGAAGTAGGGAGTCTTGTACTTACTGGGAGCTACGATGATCATATTCGATTGCTTCATGCATCTTCTGTTGGCCGAAGGACTGTTCTGGCAGAGATGAACCTCGGAGGCGGCGTATGGCGATTGAAGAGACTTGACTCGGAACCTACCCCTGCATCATCAAAAGATCAGCTACCTGACGGTATCTTGCTTCTTGCAAGCTGCATGCATGCTGGATCAAGGATCTTGAGCCTCAAGAAAGATGAAAATAACGACTGGCAATTCGAAGTGCTCGCGAAATTCGAGGAGCATAAGAGCATGAACTACGGGAGCGATTGCCAACCGAATCTAAACGATAAAGGTCAGAGGACATTCATCACGACAAGTTTCTACGATCGTCTTCTTTGCCTTTGGAGATATTGATGCCATTTCTTGAGTTTCGATTAAGCCTGTTGATGATAGGAACAAGCTACATACCCAATTCCGTACTCCTAAAATAGACCCCCTGCTACCATAAAATGCATGGAATCTTCGGAAGACACACCCACTCCCTCTGATGGCTTGAACGTACCTCAGTCATTGGACACACAGGGCGAGCCAAGACTGGGCTGAAGCCGTCTGCATATGGCGAACCTCAGCTCGCGGATAAAGTTACCTCACATGGCTTGCAGAGCCTGCCCAAGTAGTCGAATATCATAGTGATATGCAGAAAATATCCAGAGCTCATAATCAAGAGTCTCCTTAGAACCGTGCGTTGGAGGATCAAGTTGGGCCGTACATTGGACACGTTTCAAGTGATTATGGTTGAGAATTGCATGCGTGGTTCAAAGGTTTTGCTTCTGGTTCTCGGCTATTGCTGCCCATCTATTATTGCCTATGTATCGGTTTGACGTGCGCAACCCACCACCGAAATTTAGCTTCTTTTCATAAGGCCATTATTTGTTGGATTGGTCTGAGTTACGCAGATCCTACCACACCCTTGAATAGATTTTTTTTTTCAGTCCGAATTTGGTTTTATAACCACTGCGAGCCACGTGTGTGAATGTGAACTCTGGCTTAGACACCACCTCGTTGCTTTGGAGAAGGGATACATGTCAAAGGGGAGATCATTCATATTTTTTTTCAAATAGGAAATATTGCTGCCCAATATTACAAAGTGAGGCTCTGCGCCAGACACCTACATCCTGTGAAAGAGGATAACTTTTATTGGACCTAGGTATGAAATAAACTTACGGGGTCTCGGGGAATAAGCAGATTATAAAGTATATTCTTGACGACAAAATTTTGTCATCGAGCTACCATACTCACTGTAATAGATTAAACTTGAAAGAACTCAGTCTGCGAAGTATTCTTCACTCGTGTACATTGTATCTGTATTTCGTGAATATAGTGTACTATGGGCAAGCAAAAGTGACCCGAGGTATCTAGTCGATAGAAGGCTGGAGGGAACATAGGACAAAAGGCCTTTGACACAGTGGTCGAAGGAAAAAGCTACCACCTACTTACTATCAGAGTAGAAAGAGAAGCCATATGAGAGAAGGGCCCGATGTGGAATACAGGACACATTGTCTGTATTCTGTTTTCAGTTTCTTTCTGACCTATTTCTCTCCTATCGACACGGAATCATCTCAGCTGAGTTCTCATTCTATAACTGGAGAACAGTGATAGAAAATCTGCCTACTCATTGTCCCTTTGATATCTTTCCTGATGGTGTCTTTTACTACCATCCCCTTCGTACGACTATCTACCCATTGTGTATTCTTTATAATGGAACTCGGGACAGTGCCTCTCCTGGCTACCCTGTGATAGGCCTGCCTTGGATCAGTTCTATCCAAGTATCTCTATCAAAGATCATGCATTCCAAACGTATGAGCTCTCTCAGAGTGAGCTTGAGAGACAACAGGCACTTTTACAATGAATATCTTCTTGATAACACCTCTCAGAGTAAGAATCTTCTCGCAACTTTGCCACTAAATGAACTTCATTTCAACAGGCACGAAATTGCAACTTCAACATTTTTACTAGGGTCCAAACTGATACATATTATTTTTTACTGGTGAGTAGGTACCATATCCTACCTACTGATAGTATCTAATACTTAATACGTACTACTAACTACATTAACCATCTTCCTCTGCAAATCTCTAACAGCACTATCTATCCAGATGACTACGCTCTGCCAACACCATATCACACTCCCGACACCTTTCTAAACGACTTTCGAGAAACACTGTACGGATAATTTAATACCATCGCCTGTAAGATCCATCTGAACCAAAAAAAAACCCCACTGTACTCTTAACTCAACCTCGGAGACTGTTCTTCATCCTTGAAAACGGTATCTGCGGAACCTTTAGAGTTGGAGCCCGCCTCATAGCTCACAAACGTTGATAGCTACAATACAGTAACCACAATGTGTTAAGAGATGGTAAGGAACCGGGATTGGGTAGCTTGTTCGGACTCAGGTATGTTTACCGTCCTACTCGAAATTATGGATATGGTCAAGCTCATTAGATGTAAAGCAAAATGCATAACTTGTGCTATCTTCTCTAATTCGAGACACATTTGCAATTTCTCCCAAAAGACCGAGGACAGAAAATACCCAAATCCCGTCAACAGTAAGATTCCATTACCTGGACAGGGAATTTGATAAGAGCGGTCAACAATTTGGAGAATCAACCAAGAAGGGGTTCATTCTAAATTTTTTGCCCAAAACTTTTATAGTAAGTTTCAACTCTACCTGCAAGCTGGATTGGGAAATATCAAGCTAAAACACTATATTAATATTATCACAATCGATGAGCCTGATGAGTGTCCATCCATCTCCGGAATATATTTTAGACCTATTTCAGAAGCCCTCAATGAAGGAGTCTCGACATCATTAAAATGAAGAAGAATGACACATCCGGTAAAGAAAACAGGCAGCGTATTCAACAGGACAGCTCAACTCTGAATGCAATAGATCAAAGAGTTGTAGCATATCTCAAGCGTCTAAATGGCAAATGATCTCTAGAGGCGGGCTTCATCGGCATCACTACACCACCATCACAACATAGAACGGTGCATGCTACTAATCTATAAAACTACCATTTCTGGTACTATTATTAATCTTGTATTAATACTGCCGAAGCGTCCTACACCTTATTATGCCAGGAATCCGCAGACGAAAATCCAAAACGAGTAAGCATAAAAGCAACGCCCCTTTTTTTTTAGGTCCACAGTGTCCTGCAGTTTATGTTTTCTTGTTTTTTGTGTCCATATATCCTATGGTGTGAATTTTCTTATCTCTTTGTGTCCAGATTTTGATTGCATTGCAGATTCTTGACTCTTTATGGCGGGTGTGGTACGTCTTGAACTTTCATAGGTATCATGCTCGGTGAATTAAAGAACGCTGATTACTTTGACTGCCACCTATTTGGAAGGGAAGATCCAACGGGTGCTAGTGATTTGGGATAGAGGAACCCGGATGAGTACGCAAAGGATCCGCATAGTGCCAAGGGCCATTGCAACCCGGCCGAGTATAGGGGGGGCCCGGTTGAGTATGGCAAGGACCCGGTTGAGGAAGCAAAGGACCAGGCATAGTAAATGAAGGATGTGCCTGAGCGGTCCAGTTAGGGCTCACTGGTCGAGGAACGTCCTGAATGTTGTTCCAATTGTGTCCTCCCGAAATTGGCATCTGCTCAAACTCAGTTGCCCCCATGAAATGATTATCCTCCCAAGGGCCTAAAGAAGAGATGAAAGGATGTTCCGGAGGATCTAAGTACCCGATATGATTTTCCTGTTTAACGAGCACGTATTGAGGCGGATATGAGGGTGGTACTACGTGGCCTTGGACTAGTTGAACTGGATCCGGGGCCCAGTTGTAACCACCGTATTGTGGCTGCAATTGAGGGGGATTGGGGTGGGAAGAATAGGCCAATCCTGCTGCAAAAAATGCATTCGCTTTGTCTCGAACCGCTTTCTGGCACTCGTGGCTATCTTTATAACCCCAAGGAAGGCTTTTGGGAGCCCTTCTAGGTTTCCTGGTGGGCCTCCTAATCTGCCGTTTCTTCGGCTCGGGGCTTGCATTGGAGCTGCTATTGCCAAACTCCGCTTCGGCCTCCCTCTTCTTAGATAAAGACGTTGAGCCCTGGGAGACAACGGCATCCTGACGGAGTATCTCGTTTATGGTAAGCTTTTCTTCGTCCACTGCTGCTTTGGCATTTCCTTTTTCAGGTGATCTTTTCGCATTCTGTGAGGCCGAGCCATCCTGGAGTTGGGTATTGTTTGTCTTAGCCTCGCAATCACTAGGCTCCGCTTTGACATCCTTTTCCTCCGGTGAGCTTAATGCCTTATCTGGGGTATCGCTGTCCTGGCACAGCATCTCGCTTGCCATCTCTGGGCCCATCATTTCAAGGACCGACAAATCGTTCTCCAAGGATGGGTTGACCTCGTTGTCCATATCTAACCACGAAAATGAAAATTCAGTGAAGGGGTCCTCCTGGAAAAGGTCATCCAGGCCGGGAAAGACTACTTCAAAATTAGGCAAGTGACACGAGTCCTAAAGGTAGCATTACTTACTCGACTCTGATGTTTCGAGGTAAAGATGTGAAGGCACTTGAGTGTCCATTTTGTTGACGAGTGGAGCATAGGTAGGTATGGGGGGGGGGGGGG
>JAAZQE010000599.1:0-18702 GCA_013620735.1 Clavariopsis aquatica
TACATATATATATATCATTTCATCCACTCAGCAACTAAAACTCACAAAGACCAAAGCCCTGGATCCAACGAATAAACCTATTACAATCTACCAATGTGGCCACCTATACTCAATACGGCGTATTCGCTTTCTTGATAGCGTTCCAATCCGTGCCCTCTTCCTTTGGCAACTTATGATACCCTCCAACAGTCTGGCTCGTATCCGTGCCCCCTTGCCCATCACCGTACTTTTCTACATTCATCTGAAGACCAGTGTGGGGCTCCGTGACAGTGTGGTGCTTCTCATCCGGCTCGTGGGCGCCATATACACCGGATTCAAGTGTACTGAGAGCTCCAATTTAGCCTCCAACGCATCATAGACATAATGGGAAATCACTTACCGATCTCCAGAAATCTCGTCAGGTCGTCCAATCGGTCCATCGATACCAATATGTTCATGCTTACCACCATCCACGGCTTCTCTCGCTGGATGTCCCGGCGGCGGGATTTTGTGCAATCTCGTCCTCTCTCTCCTACCCTCGCTGTCCGAATCGTGGCTCGCTGCATACGCAACTGTACCCGCCGCACCGGCACCAGCGGTGCCTGGCGCATATTCCTTGGACTGACGTGGGCTCCCAGAGTTGCTGCGCTCATGCCCGTGCTTATCCTTCTTGTCGCGATGTAAGAAGCCAAAGAAATGGTGTTTCTTCTCGCCCTTTTCCTCTTCGTCGTGCGTCTTCTCAGCTTCCTTGCGATGCTCCTTTTCTTCTTTTGAAGCTACCTTTTGACGGTGCTTGTCCTCAGCTGCAATCACCTTGTTACGATGCTTATTTTCTTTGGCTTGCTCTTTTTCGAGCTCCTTCTGCTGAATTTTACGACGATGCTCTAGCTCTGCCAGGTGTTCCTTATTGGCTTTTTCAATATCGTGCTGAGAGACTTCATAGCCAGCTCCTGCGCCAGCTGCTACACCTGCAGCGCCAAGGACCAAGCCGTCACGCTTTCCGCTTTGTCCTTGTTCAGGAACTTGCGTCGAGTCGTATCGTTGGTGGGTAGAGGTAGGCTGATGATCACCCAGGGATGCTTGAGGCTGCTGAGCACTCTCATTACCACGCGTAGCCGCATAGGCGCCAGCGCCAGCTCCCACTCCAACAACTGCAGCATCAAGACTGTAGGGATGTTGAGAAGGTTGACTGATATCCCGAGTGTGCTGTGTGGATTGCTCATGACTTAATTCGTTGGCAAATGAAGATCTGGGGGCATTTTGGGAAATAGTATAAGCACTAGCGCCAGCACTGATACCACCACTAGCCGCTTCACTGGCTCCAATGGCTGAGCTATTACGACTGTGGTGTTGAGAATTTCCTCGGTAAGGCTCTTCTGGACTGCCTGCAGATGGATAATGAACATGACTTGAGCTTGACTTGGGCTGGTGTGCACCAGTTGCACGTGTATCGTAGCGCTGCTCGTTCAAAGATACTACAGGTTGCGTGCTACGGTGAGAGTCATATGTCTTTCCAGACTCATGAACACCATATTCCGCTGCACTGATGCCGCCAACAACAGCAGTGTTAAGGCCATAGTGATGATTGTTTTCAGGACGAGTCTCTCCTTGGACGTTTTCCAGGGAAGCAGGTCCGATTTGGTTGTGGCTCTTTTGTTTTTCAAGGTCAGGTTGCACTCGTGGGTCTAGAATATTGGCAACATTGCTTTTGTGGGGTCCGATGGTTTTTGATGCAGGATCTTCTGTGGTTGATGTGGGGCCTACTTGATGTGTAGGTAAGGTTGAGTCTAATTGGATTGGAGAATTGGTGGTATTCTCAATGCTCCTCTTGGGAGATTTGGGTATCCCTGATGCTGTGCCCCCATCAGCCGTTTCATCGCGTTGACTTGCATATAATCCTCCAGCAGCCACTCCCGTACCAACAAGACCGGCGCCAAGTTCATGGTGGTGTTTGGGCAGTTTATCTTGGGTTTGAACAGCTGGTTGGGCGGTATCTCGCTGTGACAACGGGTTAATAGTTTCTGGTAGGCCACCGTGCTTCTTGGAGGCTTCATAGCCGGCAGCCATGGCGGCGTCTCTGCCCTGGGTTGACCTAGATCCATCCTGTAGTTGTAAGGTAGAAATAGGTTGTTCTATAGAAGTGAGTGGTGCTCCAGACTTGCCATAAATGCGTGGGTCTACCACCTTGGAACTATAGGGGCTGGCCTCAACCAGGGATTGTTGATCTCCAATTCCAGAATCTTGACTGAATGACGGCTCAGGAGTTTCTTCAGCAGGTGTAGGGTCAGGGAACTCCCCTGGGATGTGTAAATGGGGGTCAACCCGATTAGCTGTGTCTGTAACATGAGGCCCTTCGGAGAAAATTGTGCCCGCGTGTGCCGGCTGTGCTCCCGATTCACACGGATCTCCAGTATAGGTATGCCCATGACCTGCGTGATCATGGTCATAGGCTATGGTAGAAGCGGCTGTGCTAGATGTGGACCTATGGTCTGAATTTCCGTGTTGCCAGACAGGCTCGTTCTCGTGCTCGCGCATATGCGGGGAAAGAGGTACAGCGGCCCGGGCGAGTTCTTCATGGCCGTTTTCGTAGCCTCCAAGTACATCAGCCTCTTTCTCCTTGGTGCCAGGCGCTCTGTCATGAGTGGTGGGAGATCTGCTAGTAATTGAGCCAGGATTATATGGCAGTTCGATTGTGACGCCGCCTGACAACGGGAAAGACCGATCAGCCCCAGGAATACTTTGTGCACCACGGGCGGGGATCGCATCTTGATGTCGACTGCTCAACTCATGGGCAGTAAATTCTTCCCTAGGGCTTAATTCACTAGCCTCAATATGGTGATCGACAGGCCGAGTACTGGATTTTGCTCTCGAAACATCACCATCATAGTGACGCAGCTCATGAACTACAGCCCCGCCAGTGCGCCCCACGCCGACACCCAGAGCTGCGTTTTCCCCAAGATGCAAATCGTTCTCCTGTTTGCTGCCAATCCGAGGGTCTGGAATATTGCTCATCTCTGCATCAGTGTGAAGCTGATTGTCATCCAACTCACGCCTGATCGGGCTGTTCCCCAAGGAGGCATGTGTATCGTAACTTCCTCCGGGAAAACCCATAACGCCTGACCTAATGCTAGCAGTGCTTGCATCTTCTCTTAAGGACTTTTGCTGATGAGGGGACGTGTCGTTCTTCATGGAGGCATGAATGAATTCATCTTCGTTTTCACAAGCCTTAAGAGGTCCAGTTGAAGATGGCGATGTTTGCGTCACGTTGGCTATATCTGGCAAGTGCGATGGGGGCTCTAGGGGTTTTGTGGGCTCTAGGGGTTTTGTGGGCTCTCCAGAAAGTGCTGGCCGGTCATGCTGACCCTTGAACTCGTCGTAGATGGGATGATACCTATGCGATTATAAGCAAACTTGAAATTAACTCTGTCCTGATCATGATCATAATAATTGTGTGACGCAACCAGGAGCCCAAGCTGGAAGAAGAAATATCACGTACCCTTCAGAGCCAGTCTGGTGGGCACCTGTGAAATGACTGCCCTCTCCACTTAATCTGCCTGTAGGGGGACCACGGCCTGACTGAACGGCACCCTCTTCACGAGACGCATCTACACTCTTCCGATTGCCGCTGCTATAGAAGGTCAGACACGGGGCTTTGCAGAAAGCAGAGGCTGGCGTACATGACTGACTTGATCTTGTCCATGATATCAGACGGGATAGGATGGGAGGGGGGCGAGTGCACGAGAGAAGCAGTAGGTGACCACGGGGAGACGTTTGAAGAGTGAATCAGAAGAATTGAGGAGAGCGAGGAGCCGGGATGGACCTCCTGCTGTTCAAATACGTAGGTACCAGCACTACGACAGGAGCACACAGGCCATGACCTCATACATGGCACAGTGGCAGGAAACAGCGCCCGCACGCTTCCAATTGGAACAGCGCCGCAAACGCCAGTGCTCCAAGCGACCGCGTCCGCCCAGTTCGCGCTGCCCCAGGACTGTCAGGACTGCCAGGACTGCCAATACTATAGTTAGGCGCGAGCTGTTGTGGCGGGCGAGCTGCCTCTGCGGATGGCCGTGATGCTGGCGCCCACCGCCCAGGGCGAAGCACCGCTGGCTCTCACGCCCATGTTCGGCGCGCTCGTTGCTGGGAGCCGAGCATGAGGGCGTCTTCTGGTCGCGAGGCGCATCGAACGAGTGGTGCTGGGCGCTGGATTGTGGGATGAGCAGATGCGGGGGGTTGTACGCTTTGCGAGCTATGACGACGCCATCTCTTGCACTGCTCCCGTCCTTCTCGACGAGGGGCATGACACGACACCCGCCACAGCGTCATCCCACCGCCGCAACAGTCGGCGTGGCGTGGCGGGAGGTGCGAGAAGGCGCCCGCGAATCGACCCAGGACGATGCACGCTCGAGCGCATCTCGTCGGCGGCGGCAGGCATTCCGGCGGCATCGCGTGCCTTCAATCACCCTCATGGTGCAGAGGGGCGCCTCCGCGATCGGACGCAAGCGCGCTCCTGGCACAGGCACACGGCTTCACGCATAATTGCGGCTGGTTGCTGTTCCTGTGCGCCATGTCCCCAACGCTATTCTGACCACCTTCTGCGACCTCACCATCTTCCGCCTTCCGAGTGACCTTCCGAGCCCACACTCCCAGCAGCCCCAGGAAATTCGCGCAAAATATCAATGCGCCCGCGCGCCTATCCTGCCTCGAAGCATGCTAGCCCCAGCCCTCCGCCCGTCCCGAGCGCCGAAGCCGAGCAGCGTCAGGCCAGGGCCAGCTAGATACCAGATGCCGAACCATTTGTGCCCCTAACGTCAACACTTTCCGTCCTCCTTGGAATGCTTCTCTCGCTGTTGCTCACACTGACCAGCCGCGCGCACGGAATCAGCTGAGGGTTGTATAAGCATCGTGGCCGGCGAATGGACATCAGCCATCGTCGATCCACTACATCCGCGTATCCCCGTTGCCATACCGGTAGTCTCGCTCTCCCTACAACTCCTTCCGACACCACCGCACACGGCCAATCCGCACATTGGTGCCCTCACGCGACCCCAATACTGCGCCCAACTCCACACCATCACCACCATGCCGCTTCGCACCCGCATCCGCCGGGCTTTCACAAGAAGTTCCACCGACGAAGACGCTCTCAAGAAGACTTCCTCCAAAACCTCCAAGGCCTCCAAGGCCTCCAAGAAGGATAGCAATGTCTACCAGCCGGGCGAGAAGATGCCGCCGCTGAAATACCGCCGGCCTGTCGCCCCCGAACACAAAGCAAAGCTCGAGTCCTTCAGCTGGGCCAACGCCTGGCGTCGGAAGAGCATACAAAGTGTCTACTCGCCCATGGGAAGCCGCATGCCGAGCCGGAAAACTAGCCTCTCGACATTGGGCCGGCAGAGCATTAGTCGGCGCAAGAGCAGCTCACGCGGTAACGATGACATTGGAGTCGATAGTGGTTTTGGAGGGAGCGTAGACGAGACAAGACCAGAAAGGGTCAGGGAGGGCAGCGATGAAGAGGGCGACGTAACCAATGGTACGTTGATATCACTTGCAACTCTAATTCACGTCACTAACAAAAATCCGTAGTTGGCCTTTCCCGTCAACCAACCAACGACCACCCCAAACCCTCCTCCGTTCGTGGCCGCTCACTATCCATGGGACGCCGTTCTCAATCCATAAAATCCGGCTCGTCGCGACCTGCCACTGGGACTGCCACCACTGCTACCGTCACCGCTGTCAACGACCGCGTCCGTCGCTCCATGTCCTCCACAAAAAACGAAATCCCCTTTTCACCCGAAGAACTCGAGCTCGCTCTCAAACGCTCATATCTCGAAGCGCCGAAGGAAGAGAGTGATCGAAGTAGAGATGAAAGCCCGGGCAGTCCTAGCGCCCCACCGCCGCAGCCTTGCGAGATCCCATTGTCCACGTAAAACCGTGAACGGGAGGAGGGTTTGGCTAGGCATTCGATTCACCCTGAACATATTCACTGCATTTACCTTTTCACCACAGCATTGCGGATGGCGCTTCATTGATATTTATGGGCGACTCATCTACATTTTCGAGTCGATAGACATAGACCAGCAAACACGCATGTATGATTCTATTGTATGATTCTATGAAGGACAGCATATATATAGATAGATTGAATAGACGCATGACCTCCACAATCCTCACTAGACTTTGTGATGTATGGAAACTTGGACGGTCTATTCAAAATTAAGTACATGACATAAGAACATTTCCACGGAGAAAATTTTCATAGAACAGTGAGTCGTTAGAGATCACACAGTATATGAGAACAATATAGACCATAGTCCGATAACTGGTGGAGACTCTCATGAGGATACCCGGTTCTTGGGACGAATAGCCTATCTACAGCAACACTCTCATCATACAATCTTGATAACTATGGAGGAAATTCCTTGGCATTGCTGGCAAAGTGGGAGGTGAGTTTTGCAAGTCGATTGAAGACCAATTGACACTCACAGTGTCCAAAACCGGAAGGTGGTTAGTGGACCTCAAGAAGCTTGGTTGTGGTCACGAGGCCAAGTTAGCGTGGCAAAGAAGCAAAAGACCATTGGTATAGCACATAGCAGGTGGCTCAATCTGGAATGCAATACCAACGGTGTGTCCACGTCATGTTGGCCAGAGGAAGGCGAACTCGGCCGTTGAATGTTTCGTGTTCCTACCACAGGATTAGTCTCGGGTCAGCTCTGCTACCACAGACACGATATCATGCTGGGTTCTCGACTTCACGTCACCCAAATCAACACACTGAACCCAGTGACAACGCCCACGGTATCCAGAGCAGGCAACAGAATCCGCTTTAAGACCTTCTCGACCATGTCTGCCTGCATGAGGCAGTGGAATGCGGGCCTCACCACACCATGTCAATATTCTTCATCGACAACCTTCGTCATTCTCATGATGGCCTAGAAACACACTCATATCTAACGTCTTTCCCAAGACCGGATCGGAGGTCAGCGCAGCTTGCATCTTGTGTCTAGAGGAGTTCCAACGCATTGACAATACTCTGAACCGTTCGCAAGTTGGGGGTCCTGTCGTGGACCATTCAGGGCGAGAGCGAGCAACCCTGGCCAGATACCCGCTGGATTCTCCGAGCTTTGCCTCCACAACGTTGCTGTCGATCCTAGCACAAGCTCTGCATCTTGCATACAAATCACCTCCCCAGCTCGGTTCACAATTCACGGTTCACCTGAGTACCCTTGCTCACTAGGTACATATGCAGGCTGTTGTGCACCTTTAGAACGGTGTGGGCCTTGAAGAAGATCGTTGCCGTAGTGAGCGTCGCTGTTTCATGGTGAGCCTGGTGTTGAGACTGCTGTACACTGGATGGTCACTTGAAAGAGTCCGTCCTTTTCGATTCAGCCCTCGTCCTATTCAGTGAATTGAGGCAGAATATCAGAGTCTTTGAACTTTGAGGCTCGCAACAAAACCACAGCTTGATCGGACAAGGGCAATATTGTTAGCACAATACGTGTGAGAGAGATGCCACATGGGAGTAAAGACGCGTAAACGAGCGCAAAAGCCTCATTTCTTGAAGTACAACCGAAGGTAGCCCCTTTCTTGAAGGCGCGAGCTCAACACGCACGTTGAGAACGTTAGCTATGGAAATTTGACAGCTGTCTAACGATTATCTCCGCAACCGAATTGATTAAAGCATGAAGAAACTTCTCAACGAATGTTTGCGTTCCACTCGAATTCCCCGGGGCAATATGTAGCGAGGCGGCTCCACGATTGTCTCCACCAAAGAACGGAGGCCAAACAATAGACCGCATGCCAGTCGCCAAGTGGTTGTTGATGGATGCTACTGTTGCCACCGCCCCCCGGTTAATGGTAAAGACGTTGTTGATCGCGGGCGTAACCGTTTGTATCAATCTGACCAGGGCCGCAGGATCTCAGTCCGCTGACCGAGAATCAAACATCCACTTACCCAGGTTTCCTGCTCCCATGCCAAATTGACACTAATTATCCTAAAATCAACCATTTAGTACAAGGCTTCCCCTTCGACCTCCGGACGGTAGCACAATCTCAATGCAGGTCACCGACTGTCTTCGTCCAGGACTTCTTGGCCTGTGGTTCGTCTCTGGATCTATCCAATCCGAATCGAGTGCTCGATGTACGTCACTTCTACTGTGTGGAGCTTAACTGGTCCGTTCTGTAGGTCGTACAGAGGCAATACTTGAGATCCAGCGTCTCGGCCGCGTCTGGCGCGCATTAACTTTCCATGGGTGGCACAAGTGCGCCTGCTGAAACAGTTCATCCACTCGATCTTTGGATGGCATATACCCATTTGGTCGCGATCTACTTGCGGGATGTGGCGGCCGCCATTGAAAACCGGAGGCACTCTGTGATTCTTGTCAAGGTGAGCGACATCAGAGCGTGAATTGAAGGTCTAGAGTCGAGTTTAACACCCAGAGCAAATTTCAGACAATGAGAGGCAAGGTGAAGCACCGATAGATGACAACCAATGGTACCTGATTCGTGAATATACATTCCAACGACTTTTTCATTCCCTGCAGCAGAACGTCAACAGCATGTCATTGGTTTTACGGCCCGGGTGGCTTGTGAAGCCGACGGAGAATTTGTTGATCTCGACCACCCCTCAGATACCTACATCAAGTTGTGTAACAACCGCCTTGACCAGGTTGCTTTCTTCGATACACTGTCCAAAAAATTGATCAGATGGCCGAACACTTCTTCGAAAATTTTAGAATCTAGACGCTGGAAAGTATAGCTGCAAATGTATGTGTCGAAGGTTTACCGCATGACATTATCCTCTAAATCGTTAGATTTAACCATTTAATTGGCCCAGCAAGGCCCATGCTACGTAGCATGCTCAGGTATGGTCGACTTCCACGGCGTTATATGGAAATGAACTGCCATTTCATCTGAGCACGTACGACAATCTTGCTTGGCAGTCGTGAATGCCACTCGTACACTTGAATGCATTTCTGAGGAGACATGTGGAGACTTTGCATGCTAGCGAGGGTACTGAGTAACATTTGACGTTGAAACATGGGACTCTGAATCCCATTGCTGCATATGCTGTGGAGGCTGTGGAGGCTGGCGGATCCAGCTTCTTTCAGACAAACGCCAACGGCCTCAGTGAAGTCAGAATGGCGCGTCTGGGGTAGGTTAGTCTTGAATCTGGCGTGGCTGCCAGAGTGGAGCGAACCCCATGGTGGGGCCCTAACGTACCATTCCAGAGGCGAGGCGTTTGCCAAAAGCTAAGGTTACAGTGAGCAGTAAACAGATGAGCTCCACGACCAGATCTCCATCTGAGTTGCTGTCACTCCAGATCCCCACTTCACTAGCTGCAAGGCCTGCAGCTGTATTCGTATTGAAACACAAGACTTCTTTTAAAGCTTTGCGCTTCTTCATACTCCTCAACACCACTGTGTGTCTCCCTAGTCCTTCGGATCACATCGAACTCTTTTATATTTAAGCTTCCCCTTGCTTCCCCTTCACAGATGTTGGTTAGCTTCTTTTCTCTCATATAGATCCACTAGTGTGGGTTCTTCACGCACGGCATTCCAACGCCCTGCCTCCACCGCGTTCGCGACCGCGTTTTGCACAACCACTTCATGATTAGTGCAAGGTTTCTACATCTCTTGCCACAGTAAATTCGTCCGTGGGAGAGCTTAATTTAAAAGCTCAAGAGTTAGCCCCTTTCCGACCTTCTGTCCACCCTGAACTTCGACCGTATACTTCTACTCATCCCTTTGAAAAACCATTGTATGTTTACCATAGTAAATACAAAATCGGCAATATCATTCCTGCTGACATAATTAAGGAAGTTCTAATAGCAATGATGGAATCCTCTGATTATATTCCATCCAACTCGAAGATGTCATATCCACCTTCACATTCAAGTGGCCTGTCACCAGCATTCTTAATGCCTTCGTCACCATATGAGGGTCGAAGAGACTCCAACGCATCCTCCCAAGCTTCTTTTTCGTCCTTTGGAAGTTATACACCTGATTGCTCATTTCCCGCCACACCAACGTATAAGCCATCTTCGCTAGGTGACAGTTGGGTCGACATATACGGCGATCACATCCCCACACATGGCTTGCACTTGCACACACAGCAAGGAGGAATGCCAACCGGGGAGGGCCTTCAGGATTGGACGATGGCTCCACCTCTAGCTTTTGATCACCAGAACCTGCTCCTCACTACCAGCCAGTTCAGACCACTGCTGCAAGTGCAACAAGACGAACATCACAACTTGAACGGGCCTGCATGGGACAGCGATTCAACCATCGTGTGGCCTGAGGGACATCAATTACGTTACCCTTGGGATGACCGCCTACCAGAGCAGCTCGCACATGTCGAAAATATGGGAGCTCTCTGGCCAAACGAAATGCAGCAGATGGAGGGAATTTTCGCACAAACAGCGATGCCGTCTGACGCGATGCTGGTCGATGTCAACGATGACAACGCCCTTGTGAAACCTGAAACCTACGATAGCCCGAGTAGTCTAGATAATACGATTGGGTCCTTCCCGCAATCTCCACAGGAGGTTAGCTTCAAGAGGGAAGATTCCTTCTTTGTGAAGCAAGAGCCTAACCTGGACGAGGGCGAGGAAACGATGGAACGATCAATATACGTGCTACCGACAGGTGCAAAGTCCGTTCAGAAAGGGATTGTCAAGAAGAAAAAGAAGAAGTCCAAGGAAAAGAGAACCCATAAATTCACGTTTCATCACGGTGGACAGAAAATCAGCGTCAAGTCGGAGGTTGAGAGAGATTTATACACGGGCAAGTTCCGGCCCATTGACCGTACGGACTATAGTAAATTGCCCTGCACATGGCCAGGACCTGATGGATCCATGTGCGGGAGGTTATTCAAAAGACAGGAACATCTAAAGAGACATTTTCGGACGCATACCGAAGACAGAGATCATTCTTGTGTGGTCTGTGGGAAGAAATTCAATCGCAACGACAACTGTATGGATCACATATGGACGCACGTCAGGAAGCCTGGCAAGAAAGACGGTTTAAACGACAAGTTCACCTTGCGAGAGGTCGAGGAGAAGGTGGCTATGTCCGAGCGCAGTCTAAAGTTGATTGAGAAGATGCGAAAAAAGTGGCTGCAAGACTATGAGGAACTGCCCGAGGATTGTCTGTGACGGGCAAGGACCGTGTACAAAGTGGATTGGATTCTCTTGGAGTTTAATTTTGAAAATTTTCTCGCGCAGGGTAATAATAATTCTTTTTTCTTCTGGTAATTTTGTTGGCATGTTTACATGTTTGTTCTTGTCCGATAGAATTGCGAAAACAAAAGTTCGGGATCATGCCAAGGCGCTATCCGTTCTCACTCTAGCTGATTACTACCCATTCTTCATTAGCTCGCAGATCTCCTGACTATATTGATGACACCACTGAAGGGTTGACTTTATGTAATATTAATTCCACTCTCCGAATTCCATTTTCTACAACTCATGGATTGTACCATGTCAGGTAGATTGAATATGAACATTACCCGCTCCTACAGAAACCATCACCGAAAAATAATGAACCCCAGTAACACAAGCATAGTTGGGGGTTGATTTGCGAACTCAACCGGGCAAATATGCAAGGTAAAGAATGAAAAAGGTGAATAAGTAGCAACAAGTCAGAAACTTGCAGCTAATTTGTGATCTCGTGGACAGCTGAACTTGCAGCACCTTCGACCTTCTTTCCGGCCAGTTCGTCCTGTCCGCTGCTTGCATCGCTCTGGATGTCCTCTGATGCGGCGGGTTCTCCATTTCTTTCCTTGTATCCTAGGTAAAGGAAACCGACGATGACAACGAGCCAGTATAGGTTGTAGGAGATCACTGAGCCATAGGTAGCCGAGCTCTGCCAACCGAAGAGTGAGTTGAAAATGCCCCATCCACCGTCACCATTTGCAGACGGGTCGCAGCACTGACGAAAGTTAGGATTAAATTACCGACACACATTCGGGCGATGCTTACGTTGACGTGCCAGACACTTTGGCGGATGTCATAAGATCCAGGACCAGTACCTGCCTCTACTGCTCCCTCACCAGCAATATTTTTCCACTGCTTCCGTCAGGGCCAATTTTTGTCTATTTTCGACAAGACGGTACTCACTGTGTTTAGTTCTAGCTTCCATACACCCTTCGAGAATAGGCCTGCGGCAACAAGATATAGAAAACAGGTTGACACAACCAAAAAGATCTGCAGAGACGTGCGGTTTCCTCCCCTGTTCAAAGTCAGTGATGGATGTGTCGCACGGGACGTGTGTAACTTACTTGTATATTAGAAATCCGATGAGAGCGCCGGCTCCTAGACCGCAAATGACGGCGAGTGGGAAGGAAGTAGCAGGGAGTCCAAGGCCTACTCCAGCGATGAAAAGTACAGCTTCAATACCTTCTCGTAGAATAGTAACCAGCGGAAGTATGAACATTGCGTACTTTTGGCCCCATCGCTTGAAACGACCTCCAAGCGGCATGGAAGCATTCTTCGTATCGAGAAGGTTGGTGATCTTTACGCGCCACTTGTCCTGAAGTTTGCTGACTCGCAACAGAGCAGCGCCCATGACGGTGATGATGATGGACGCCACAATACCAAAGACGCCCTCCCAAATGCTCTCGGCACCTTCAAAGGACCTTTTACCTGCGGTGTAGAAGGTGGCAATCACGCCCGCGCCAATGCACACACATATAAAAATCCCAGCGGCGACACCACACCATACCTGTGAGGTTAGAAGGGAGATATGGGCGTAGGCACTTTGGTTGTCTCACCTGTCTAACCAGCATCTTTCGCACCCGCGCATCGTGCTCTGGTCCCAAAGTTTGCTTTATGAATGCCAGAAGTACAGAGACAATGATGGCGGTCTCGAGACACTCTCGAAAGCAGATGAAGAAGACTACACCATTGTCAGCAGTCGAACCGAAGCGCTGCCCACATTGCCGACTTGGAATATGGGAACCACAAGAACTTACCGGAGACAGCAAAGACGTTCGGCATGGTTGCTAGTTCTTGGTTCTATGTTGCCCCTTCGACAAGATAGGAAGAGTTGTTGGCAGCCTCTCAGTGGGACTGCCCAGGTGCGCGAAGGAGGTCGAGGTAGTGCAGGGCGCGAGGATGGAGAAGGAAAACAGTTTATTATCAGATGATGATCTAATCTGATTATCTGCAGGAGCACCAGGGTAGTCACTTAAACCACGGCGGGCTTCTGCACAAGCCAATGTGCATGGCCGAGGATCGGCACTGCAGACCCATGAAATTGCTGCAGGTGGGCTGATCAAGCCTTCGAGCCAAAAGCGGCCAACCGGGACATGGACCTTAACCGTGAAAAGCTGCACCCCTAGTCATAGCGGGCTGGGACTTTTCCTTTTTCGCCAAACAAGCAACTCCTTCATTCAACCAGCGTTGCGATGTACTTCCGGGCCAGAAATGAGGATGGGAACGGGGGGGAAAATGCCTCGGGGAAGCCTCTCGAGAAACAACAGCTGCTGAAGATCATGTTTGCCCAGTGCGCTAACAGAATTCAAGACTTTCTCGCGGATCAAGTTCGGCGTTAGCGTCTCGCCTACCCTGACATTGCCAGCCCTTTTGTCGATCTGGGCCTTATCAGATCGGCAACTAAGAGCGCAAAGCCAGCTTTAAAAACAAATTCAGTGTCGGACAACACGGCTCAACAGTGTCTCGTGAGATGCCTGCCGCAGCTATACGGCCCTTCTCCCCCAATCGCGTCTAATATTTCCCAAGGCGTGTTTCATGGGCCGCCTTGTGATGGCCTCCCAGCCTATTATTGCTTCTCCGACAGGCCACAATTCATCCGAGTAACACCACCACACACCCCTCACGGGCCTCCACCTCCACCCTATGACACTAGTTTTTCCAGATGCGCTATTAGATGATCAGATAGCGCGGCCGAACGTCGGATTCATCCGTGCCAACATCCTCGAGATGGGTTATCTGATCCCTCGTTCAACCTCACCACCTTCCTTATCAATCAATCTAATCAATCTACTTTTCATCATAACTTTAGTCGAAGCTCCCCGGTCCAGCTTCTAACTGTTTGTGTCTTGCGCACTCTATTCTCGGGGTTTTAATATCACGGTATTCCCGCGTTGATGGGCCATTGAACCCTCCCAAATCATCACAATGGCCGTTTCGCTGTCAAGCTTCCTCCTTACAATATCTCTGCTCTTTTCCACTGTGCTCGCAGACGTCGTCACGTACAACTTCGACGTATCTTGGGTCTATGCAAATCCCGATGGGCTCGCAAACCGACCAGTAATTGGAATCAACGGCAAGTGGCCAGTCCCTCCAATTGTGGCAACTGTTGGAGATCGCGTTATTGTAAATGTAAAGAACTCGCTCGGCAATGAATCTACGAGTTTGCACTTTCACGGCATCTACCACAATGGAACGACGCACATGGACGGCGCAGTTGGTGTGTCGCAATGCAAAATTTCTCCTGGCAGTTCTTTTACCTACAACTTTACTGTGAGTATGGCCTAGCATAAATTAAGCATGCAAATTTCAATTACTCATGACTCTTGTAGGTCAACCAACCGGGTACATACTGGTACCACAGCCACAATCGTGGGCAATACCCCGATGGACTGCGTGGTCCCTTGATCATTCACGACCCCAACTCTCCACACAAAGATCTGTACGATGAGGAGATTGTCCTCACCTTCTCCGACTGGTACCACGATCTCATGAAAGGTCTTCTTGATGGCTTCATCAACCTTGCCAATCCATCTGGCGCCGAACCTGTTCCAGCTTCGGCTCTCGTCAATGAAACTCGCGACCTTTCTGTAAAGATCCAGCCCGGGAAGACGTATCTCTTCCGTATGGTGAATATAGGCGCGTTTGCAGCCCACCATGTCTGGTTTGAAGGCCATACGATGCGAGTGGTCGAAGTTGACGGCATATATACCGAGCCTATGGAAGCAGAAATGCTCTACATGACCGCAGCTCAACGGTACAGCGTGCTTATCACGGCAAAGAACAACACCGACGCCAATTTCGCCTTCGTAGGTAGCATGGACCAGGTATGTTTCCCTCTCGCCCATCAGCACTGCAGATCGACACCCATATGGGTTAGACCGAGCCTTTGCCGCGATCTGGGTATTATTAGTTTGAATCGTCTATTTTAAGGTGGATTTCGCGCTAACCATGGAATCTTTTACTAGGACCTCTTCGATGTCATACCCAATGGCCTAAACCCAAATGTCACGGGGTGGCTGGTGTATGATGACAAGAAAAAGAACCCTGCTCCGAAGGAGGTGGCCCAGTTTGACGACTTTGATGATTTCAAACTGGTGCCTCAAGATAAAGAGACAATTCTTGACCACGTCGACCATTCGATAGTGCTGAACATGAAGATGGATAACTTGAACGATGGCGCCAACTAGTAAGCCAGCCATCTACCCCATTTATGATGATAGAAATCGGAAGCTATGGTTGGGTGTGTGACTAATATATCTATAGCGCTTTCTTCAACGATGTCACATACGTTCTGCCCAAGGTCCCCACGCTTTACACAGTTCTTTCCACTGGACCCAACGCCACAAACCCAGCCATCTACGGCTCCAACACAAACCAGATTATGCTCGAAGCTGGAGAAATAGTAGAGATAATCCTAAACAATGATGATCCCGGAAAGTATGTCTCTCAAAAGCACCATCTCCATGTCTCTTTACCTCTTCCACCCCCAACTCAAGTACTCAAACCACCACCTAACCTTTCCTAGGCATCCTTTCCATCTCCACGGTCACGCCTTCCAACTCGTTTCCCGCTCCGATGAAGAAGCCGGCGCATATGACTCCTCCGTAGCCCCCAGCTCGGGCTTCCCTTCCACCCCCATGAAGCGCGACACAGTCCTCGTGAGGCCTAACGGGAACTTGGTTATGCGTTTCCGGGCCGACAACCCTGGCGTGTGGTGTATGTTTTTTACTTTCCGTCTGCGTCTCTCCAAGTCGCTCTGCTGATTGAATATAAATTAGTATTCCACTGCCACATTGAATGGCACGTAGTCTCAGGCCTAGTTGCAACATTCATCGAGTCCCCGCTAGAGCTGCAATCGCAACTCAATGGCCGCATACCTTCGGACCACCTCGCCGCCTGCGCCGCCGCCAATACCCCCACTGCTGGAAATGCCGCGGGCAACACGCAGAATCTTTTGGATTTGACCGGCGAGAATAAGTCGCCGGGTGCTATCCCCAAGGGCTTCACGCCAAGGGGCATCGTCGCGCTGGTGTTTAGCATCCTTGCTGCGTTTATCGGCATGGCTGTTATCGCCGTATATGGCATGAGTGATATTAAAGTCAAGGCCGGTTAGGCGGTGATTAATAGATGGGACATGGAAGAAGAGTATGGGGGATATGAATGAAACGATGCTAGTGCAGGAAATGGAGTATATAATCATATTATCGAGAAGCCGAGGAGACAGATTAGGGGAAATGAACGCGAGAGAGAGAGAGAGAGAGAGAGAGAGAGTGTGTGTGTGTGTGTGTGTGAGAGAGAGAGAGGGTCGAGGAAGAATATCACGTAGGGATAAAGCGCAATATACCTGAGCTTGTTTTACTCTATTTCCAAACCAGACACTTTTCTTTTTGGCTCTTTCTTTCTACATCTTCTTTCTCGCATTTCTACCTATTTTATTAAAATATATTATTATTATTATTATTTTTCACCTACATGGAGGACTTGAGTAAATTCAGATCCCGACAGTGCAACGAACGAGGCCTTTTTTTTTTTTAACTTTTGTTGATTTATTTCCTAAGAAATTTTTTTCTTCTTTCAAAAACTATATTATTTGCCATGTGGTGGTTGGCACTCGTACTAAAATACAAACATCACGCAGTGGTATGTATATATATATATAATTGGAGCATTTATGGAGCAGGATCAAAAGTCTCGAACAACCAGTGAATTTGCGCGGAAGCTTGCTATGCAATATAGCCGTTGACAAACAATGCCCAAGAACTACCTTCGCGATGCACGCTGTTTTCCTCCCAATAGTACCATGCCCACGCACGCCATGCTGTAAAATGCCACTCGTGCTCGACTCGAGCGACCAAACGCCTCGAGTAATAAAGATAGTCTCGCCTCCCCCCACTCCAACTATATGCCCTAATATTCTGCCAAGGACGGTAGCCAACGTCCAGCCACAGCAAGTGATGCCCATCCACACATCGGATCTAGGAATGACCTTCGTATCCCAAAGCTGAAAAAAAAAAACGTATAACTGTCCAAGTGCATATTGCTATGTCGAAATAAATCTCTCCAGATTGGATCGTGCATTGGGTGATATGCGCCCCTCCCCCCTCTTCCCCATTAAAGTGTGTGAAGAGATGAATCAAAGTCCTTCTTCACGACCCTACACACCCAATATGCCGTGCTAGTTCTACGTCTCTCTTTGGTTCTTCAACGACCTCATTGTTGTTGTACTACACCGATCCTCTCTTCGTATGCTTTCCAACCCTGTGCTCTGTATCTCTCTGCTTCCCGAGGTCTGTCTTGTGCTCTTGTAATGCCCCGACCCACGATGATAACATCACATTTATTCTCGAGAATCAGCTTCTGCGGTGTATTGTACTGTTGGCCCATACCATCGCCGAGTTTTTTGCCTTCTTGTCCCGGCGGTGGTAATTGGCAGCCGGGGGTCATAGTTATGAAGTTGTCTGTGGGCACCTGGTTCATGGAACGCTGAGCAATGAATCCTATGACAAAATCTGGCTGGCGGCGCGCAATGTCCAGACACTGTTGTGAGTATTCCTTGGTCATGAGATGGCCCTCGGAGCTCATTTCGGAAATGAGCAGTAGCCCGCGGATAAAGGGAATCTCGCCGAGACGCGCAAGCAGGGCTGGAGTGTCGATGGGGAAATCATCATCGGGATGAAAGTCGGGTTCAGGCTGCGGCGAGATGCTCTCTGTGCGGGAGGTGATGGTGGTGCTAATGCTGACGACGCTGTGTTTGCGGTCCACAGTCTTGATGCTCAGTCGGCGGTCATCAGCGCCTTCAACGTCGGTGGGGGACTCGACCGTGGGGGACTCGACGGTAGGCTCGCCGGTAGGCATGGCGGCGGGTTCGACGACGGTGGGTTCCTCGCCTGCCTCTTCTCCCTCTCCGTCTTCATCAACGCCATTGAGTGTTCGCTGGGGTGGGGACGCAGAGATGTCCGTGTGCACACCAGTGTTGTATTTGGCAATTGTGGTGTTTGCGGCCGACTTGAGAGCATCGACAATGGCGGGGCCGGGCAGGGGATGGGCGTTTGTGATCTCGGCCCAGTCTGCGATGCGGTAGTAGCCGCCGGTGTACTGCTTCCTGACGGTCTCGCCAATGTCGGCAAACTTGCGGTCCTCGAATATCAAAAAGTGCTTCCGGCGGGCAATGTCCTGCAGGGCCTTGGCAGTGCGCTCGTTCCAGTTGGACACGGTGTCGCAGTGCGTTTTGAGAATGCAAATTGAGTCCCCCACCTCCTCGGCGACAGAGAGCAGCTCGGCAGAGGTCTCGACATCGGCGGACAGACAGAGATTGGTCTGCTTGATGGACATGAGGCGGAGGAGGTAAGCGGCGAGCGGCGCAACGCCAGACGCATTGGCGCGGTTCCGGTAGGTGAGGGTGGAGATGTCGGCCATGGCGGCTGGACCCGGCGAGGGGTTGGATGCTCAGCGAGAGAGGCGTGGGACGGAGGGGACGTGTGATGTGTGGTTGCGAGGAGGGAGGAGCCCTGGGT